>CP106727.1:148817128-149066644 GCA_025506655.1 Gossypium rotundifolium | reverse complement strand
GAACAATAGTTTTGGGACCACAAATATGAAGTCAAAATAATTATTTTATTATTATTTTAATTTCTTTAGCATGATAGTAAAATTGTGTGAAAATTTCATTAAGAAATTTTATCATTTGAATGCTCAATTTGATAAAAGGACTAAATCGCGTAAAGTGTAAAACTTTTGTTCTATTGGCTAAAGGTGCCTAATAGCTATAGAACTTTAAATTAAAGGTACTTAAGTGGTAATTAGACCATTAGTATGTTATTGGAAATTTATGAGATTGGTATTGTTGAAATTTGTTTTAAATTAAAAGGTTAATTAATTAAATTAACAAATAAGTGAAAAATAAATAAAACAAAACAATTTTATTATCTCTTATCATCTTCTCCGACCAAAACTAGGGTGTAAAGAAGCCATTTTTAAGCTTCAATATTCGACCAAGGAATTTTTTTTCCAATTAGGTATGATTCTTGTCTCGTTTTTAATAATTTTTATGTTTTTGAGATCGTTGCAACTTAATCTAGCTAGCCCAGGGACTAATTTGCAAAATTGTTAAAGGTTTATGGTTTTACCATTGATGAATGTATATGTATTTTGATGTTTGATGTTTGATGACAGAAAATAAATGGTTGTTGTTAGATAAACAAATTTTTTAAAGAGATTTTTGATAAAATTGTCAACTAGGGATTTATTTGTGAAATGTGGAAAATTTGTGGTAGAAATGTGAAATAAATGAAAAATATGGTCTGCTATGGTAATAATGAAAATTCGGGTAGCATGGGTAGGGACTTAATTGCATGAATTTGTATTTTTATGAGCTAATGACTAAATTGTATAGATGTTAAACTACTAGGGAAAAAGTATAATTTTACCATAATTTGATTTTTGGGCTAAATTGAATAGAATGATAATTGAATAAGTTAAATTTGATATTATATAGATCAAGAAAAACAAAGTTCGGATCTAGATCAGGGGAAAAATAAAGTATCGGACTAATCGATACATTTCGTTGTTTTTACGATCGAGGTAAGTTCGTATGTTAGTAAGCATTGATACAATTGTATTTTAAATGCTTTATTATTGAATTAATTGTGAATACGACCGTACGGATATGTTCGATGAAGATTCGGCGATGTGAAATCCCTGTTGAACCTTAGGAATAGATTAGGATACGAATGACATGTCATTAGGGGTTATGTGTTTGGGTGCTGGTCCGTACGTCCTATCGGTGGCTAAGTTATCTAGCATGTGTTTTGGATTCTCATCAGCTTGTGTGAGCAGCACCGTGTAGCTATGTCATGACCGTCAACTTGTGTGAGCAGACCCATTGATAGCTCGAGAGTTAGCATTATATGAGATATGAGATTGAGATAGCTTCGGCTATGTATTGGCACTTAGGGTGGGAGATTCCCGAGTATCCAATATTATTTCAAATGGTTTAATGGGTATATCAAGGATATTGATGAGTATGAGATTGATACGAGTTAGTACAGGTATGTACATGAACCATACAAGCATTGAATCGAAGAAACTTGTGAATTTCATATCTAACCTTGTGAATGAATATGTGATAGATTTGTGGATCAATATGATTTATGTTATGATATGTTAATTGCTTAAATTATGTCTATATGGTAAGTTTTACTTTGAGCATACAAGCTTACTAATCTTTATAGCTTACTATATTTACTTTTTCGTGTTTTATTTGGGAGTCGTCAGAGATCTCATCACACTATCAAGCTATCACTTTGGTACTTTTGAATTTATGTATTTGGTTATATGGCATGTACAGGAGTTATGGTCATTTTTGGTATATATGTTAGTAATGGATTTAACCATTTGATTTGGCTTGTAAATGATGAATGGTTAGTTATATGTATAGCCATGTGACTTGGCTTATCTTGGTATACTTGGTGATGTATATATATATGCAAATGGGCTTTTGTTATGTGGTTGATAATTTATTATGTGAATGCTTGTTTTGAATTAGTAGCTTGAGTATCAAATGGTTGAAATTTAATATTAGTATGCTTGTAGCTTTAGGCAAAATAGTGCATAAATGAAAGTAACCATTTAGGTGATTTGTGAATGAGAAATTGGTATGCTTGGAGTAGGTAAATTATGATGTTATGAGCATTATAGTTCTTGGTATGAAGTAGCATGAATTAGACTTGATTGAGACTAATTGGAATGCCTATTTATGCCATGTTATATGCCATTTTGGTTTGTGTAGGTAAATGAAAGTTTGGGTGAGAAAAATTGCTTGGTAAATTGCCTATTTTTGTCCACACGGGCAGAGACACGAGCGTGTGTCTCAGCCGTGTGTGACATACGGTTAGGTGACATGGTCGTGTGTCCCCTGGTGTTTAATTAGAAATCAAGTCAGTATGCTCCACACGGCCCAGCACACGGGCGTGTGACTTGGTCGTGTGGCATAAGTCAGTATACCCTACAGTTTTGGCACGGCCTAGCACACAGCCTGGCACACAGGTGTGTGTGGCCATTTTTAAAGGCACATGGTGCGTGTGTTGGCCGTGTGACCCAAGTTAGAGAGTTACACGGGGTCAGACACGGATTGGGACACGGCCATGTGATCCCATTTCAAATGTCCACACGGCCTATGACACGGGCCTGTGTCCCCTGTATTTTGAAAATTTTCTAAGATTTCCAAAATTTTTCCTGAGTTATCGGTTTAGTCCCAAACCTCTCCTAATGCATGATTTGGGCCTCGTAGGCTCATATTAGGGATAATATGATTGATTATGTATGGTTTATAATTGGATATGATTAATGTATGAGAAATGTATGTTTGTTTAAGTAATAAGTCTGGTAATGCTCTGTAACTCTATTCTGGCGATGAATACGGGTTAGGAGTGTTACACACAAATTCAAAATCAAATGTAAAATAATTTAAATACAATCATACTATGTGAACTTACCTAGTTAAATCAACAAACAAGAACTCTCTAAGGACTAATCAACAAATTTTACCATTTCCCCAATTATCTTCAATTTTGTCCAATTTCCAATCTATTTTATAATTCAATTCAATTTATAAATTCCAGACATTTCGTATCATCCTATTATAAGTATATATCAATTTAATTTATTATTTGAGTGCCCCCTAAACTTTTGCATTTTATTCAATTTAGTCTCTAAAACCAAACTTATTATATCTTCCGAATTTGAACTCCAAATTTTAAACCCACTTCAATTATGTCCATATATAGCCTCCTATTATCATAATTTACAAAAAGTTCATACCAATTTCAAGATATTCACAATTTAATCCCTAAACTAAAAACTAACAAAATTTGCTTAACAAATTAATCCTATTTCATTTCTAAGATTCAAAATCTACCATAAACATTCAAAAACTTCAATTAAAATCTATGAAACTTTATAAATCTTTAACAATTTTGAAAACGGAAATATGAGTTAGCTAGACCTAATTGCAACAATCTAAAAAATATAAAAATTACGAAAAATGAACCTCAATTAAAACTCCATGCAATCATAACACTTTTGTCGAACCTTGAAGCTCCTTCAATGGTGATTTTTGGTTTTTAATATTCGGTGGTGGTGAGCAAAAATGATAATAGTTGCTTTTGTTTTACGTTTTTAACATTTATTATATTATTTTAACTTTATTTAATTTAATTTTCAATTATAAAATTTCAAATAAATAATAATTGACCACTAACTATAAATAGGGTAATTTTTAACTTAAAACCCTTAACATTAATTAATTTAGCCTTTTAACTAATAAAAACTAATATCGATTAATTTTTACTATTTTTACGATTTAGCCATTTTTCCTTAATTAACCATCCAATCACTAAAATTTTAGGACCAAACTTTAATTCACCTATATAATAGCTACGTATATTTAATAAAAATATTCACGGGCTCGATTTACAGAAACAAAGTCTCAAAACCTCATTTTCTAAAACCATTTAACTTTCGGTACACACCACTTGTATCTTGACTAACTGACCAAATTACTAAAATCCATTAAATCACAATTCACTATTATAATATATTTAACTCATAAATATTAATTAAATATATCTATGGACTCACTCATTAAAATTTGTGGTCCCGAAATCACTATTTTCGACTCCACTGAAAAATGGGTTATTACATCTAATGATCTTATGATTCTATTTTATCTCATGGTAACCATTACAAATTCTTTCATGAAAAGTTAACTACCGTCAAATAGTAATTAAATCATTTATCATAAAAACAAATTACCCATGACCAATTTTACTTTTCATCTATTATGTAATATCGATGAGAGGATATTATTTAGCCTTTAATTGGGCTATGAATTCCACTATTGTGAAATGAGGCTACATACTACAGAAGTTGTACACCAAACGCACCAACTTTCAGTTCCTTATCTATTTTGAACTCAGGCTTTTATTTATATCAAAGTATATGAGTCATGCATACATAATCTATCATCCCCCTAGGATTAAGCTCTACTACACAATGAACATTACAAATGAATAAATTCATAAGCAAATTTAGGATCTTTTCTATTTAAATCCTATTTGATGTACTATCAGTCTAGTTACTCACATCTATCTTCTGGGAGTCATCCACTCCAATACCCAAGACAATTTATCTTCCTAATTGGACTAGATAAATGGTATATTAGTCTTGTAATTGGTTTACTCATTTCTAATTAGACTAAGGACACATTTAGATTATCTACTAGTATAAGTTGTCTTTCTATATTACAATCCAACCATGTAATATTGTTTAGTATTAGTTAAATGTTAAATAATCAGTGAGCCAATATTTCTTTCATTTTACTTTGCGTGCAAAAAATGTTGAGGATAATATACAAATGATATTTGATGTCCACTAAACTAACTAATAAATCAACTTAGGCAAATGCACCACCTATCAATTAATAGAATAATTATGGTGAGCACAGATATGTTCCTTCAAAGACTATAATTACTAGTAATTATTGTCTTTCTATTACTTAACCTAATAATTCAAAAGATTGATAAAAATTAAAATTAACTAACTAAATTAACTAACGAATGCGTCAAAGAAATAAAACACAAAAACAATCAAATATCAACCAAGTAACAAAACAATACTTAGGTAAAGAATCCATCTAGATTTCATCTAAGGTTCTCAATCTAATTTATGCAATTTCTTTCCTTAGTTCTTTAACTCGTAGAAATCCTTAATTTATGCTAATATCTCTTTCGAGCATAAGAGAAACTAACTCTAGGTTGATTAATTAAAATTTCTTTCTAATTAAAACCCTATTATTGCATTAATTTGTTCTATTCATCCCCCTATTAGATTTGACTCTAATTCGGTAGATTTATGTTGCCCTATTTCTAAGATTGCATGCACTCCATTCAATTATGCTAAATCTATTCACAAGAAGGGTCTATTCAACCTCAAACTCATGCACATCAAACATGGATTAATACTCTAGAAATATTAACCCAAGAACAATTAAGAATTCATAATTGAAAACAAAGAAAGTAATGTTTTATTCAATAAAAATATAATTCAAACAATATAATCCATCCTAGGGTTCATCTCCCTAGGTATTTAAAAAATTAGTTCATAATTCCGAGAAGAAACACCAAAAATACAATATAATCACTAAAATAAAATAAAAAATCTATGTTAACTCCATTAGAAATCAACTTGGACTCTTGAATCTTGATGGAGAGCTATTTGGAAATCCGCTTCAATGGTGTTCTTTGGATATTTTTGTGCTATCCTATGACAACTCTTTTTCTCCTCTTTTATTTCCTTATTTTATACCTACTTAAAGTGCCAAAAGACTTAAAAATCGTCACTTCCAATTGTAAGCGTACATGGTTCTCGAAATCCACACGCTTTGGCCACACATCCGTATGGGTCACAAGGTCGTGTGGTCTGCCTATATGGAACTCTGTTGCATGTGTTCAGCTTTCGGACTGCTCCAATGTTTTAATTTTCACCTATTTTTCACTCGTATTACTCTCAAATGCTCTATTAAGCATCAAAACATAAATATAAAAAATTAGAAGTATATAATTCACAATTAACAATACACAATCACCCAAAATATGCACTAAGAATGAGGCTAAAATATGTGACTTGTGACATTTATCAATATTAATGTAATTAATGGATATTTTATTAGGCATAATTGTCAAAAGTACCCTCAACGTTTATGGATTTTTGGGTTTGAGCCCTTAACGCTTTTTTTTTTTTTTAGATTGAAACCCTCAACGTTACGATTTTTCTAAAAATCATTCTAATTTTAATAGGAAAATAAGTTGACCATCAATCAAACGATAGGTCAACAAAGTAGTCTATGTGACATGCCACATAAACACGATATCATTGATGATGTCATCTATAAAAAATTGATTAACAATTTTTTTTTCATTTTTTCCATATTTCTTCTAGTCTCTTTCTCTCTTCCCCTCTAGCTACTATTCTAGTAGAAAAAAACACCTACCACCATTTTCATTAGAGCCCACACCTGCATTTCACTCTCTCAATTACCCATTTCAAATACTGTAAAAATCAAAACAAACCCATTTCTAAACGTGCAATGGTGATGGGTGTAAGGGTGAAAAAAATCAAATGTCACTAAGAAGCAAATCCTGGAGAAAATGGGCCATTTACTTAAATTATCCCAATTTAGAAGCATACCTCTTTGTCATTCTTGGCTTTGTTTTCCTTTGTTTTCTTTAAGTACTCTGTCAAATTTTCACCGTTTCATTCGATCTTTTTTAACATTATCAAACAAACAAAAGAAGAATCGACTACAAACAAGGAACAAAAGAAAACTGGTTACGCTACTTTTGAGAAGCTCGATTATGGAATCATTGAGTTGAGGAGTGGAAGCCACGACAGATAAAATGAGACATCTCCGTGCAATTCCGGTGTCACCAGCGTTTGCTGCGACGACTTCAATTATTTTTTTATTGGTTGGTTTGGGTTTAGAAGTGGGGCATGGCGATTTGCCTTGTTTCCTATGAACTGCATGCACGTTTGAAGAAGCAAACTAGTTGACTGTTACAGCCAGTGCCATTAAAACACATTGTGCTATTGAACCTACTGCACACCCTTACACCATTGTCTTCTTTTAGAAATGATCAACCACTACAGTATTTACAAAAGAAAAAAAAAATGTTACCTTCCATCAATTTGACATTTGTTGATAGACACTCTAAAGCCTGCAACAAATATGAAAAATTTTCAAAATGGAAGAAATCAAAAGAGACAGAACCCTCACAAACAGGAAAGAAACCAGGAGCAAACAAAAGGCCCTAGAATTACCACAGAAGATTTCATATAAGTCCACATAGATTCACACACTTATATACCATATATTATAATAGATTTATATTGATGGCTCAACAGCAACTATACAAAAAGAGAAAAAATGCTTCGTTTAGAAATGAGTTTGTTTAGAATTTTACCGTAATTGAGATGGGTAATTGAGAGAGTGAAATGCAGGTATGGGCTCTGATGAAAATGGTGGTGGTTATGTTTTTTTTTACTGTAACATTAGCCAGAGGGTAAGAGAGAAAGAGAGAAGAAGAAAGAAGAAAAAAAAAAAAATTGTTTAACAATCTTTTTTATAGATGACATCATGCTTAAGTGGCATGTCACATAGGCTACTTCATTAACTTATGATTTAATTGATAGTCTATTCACATTTTTCGTTAAAATTAAGATGATTTCTGAAAAAATTGTAACGTTAATGATATCAAAATCTAAAAACCCATAAACGCTAAGGGTATTTTCGATAATTATGTTATTTTATTAAACCAATTTATTTGAAAAATAAAAATACACATAAATGATAATACTAAACTAAGGACACAACATCCCAACATCAGAGCACAAAAGGAGGGGATCTCTCTCCTTTCCCCAGAAAAATCTAAGTATCCTCCTTCTCACTTTCTCGTTATTTGTTTTATGGGTAGCATTTTCATTATTACTTGATTTGTTCATTTTGAGATACATAAATTTGTTTCTTTACTCATTAGGAATTTTATTTTCAAAGTTTAATTTATCTCAATATTATTTTATATTTCTCTCAATTGTCATTCCTCTTTTAAATTAATCTCGATTAAAGAAGAAGCAAACAAATCAAGATTGAACATTTTCTAGGATTAGGTTGCCATAGAGGTTGCAAACTTGTAAAGTTTCTTTGATAAACTCTAAAATTTTCCAAAAGAAGGTTGCCATGGAGAGTTGGAGACTACTATGATAAAATTTTTGGTGAATAGAAAGAAGGATTTTCTAAATCAAATTTTGATAAAGTTCTCCATTGTCCTTTACCGCAATATCTCTTTGGACTTCGTTTTTTTAAGGGAAGACTTCATTGATTGGATCGAATAGATACAAAATAATATTTTTTTCATGTAAAGAAGAAGTCAGTTTTATTAGTAAAGAGAAATCAAAACCAGTTAGTTTCAAAAGTGAGAAATTAAAGAAAATTAATCACAATATTAATTATATTTTCCATTAATATTACATTATTTTAATTGATATAATAATAAATTTAGTTATTAAAGTTTACACATTTTGTTAATTTGGCATTAATTTAACAAATTTAACTCGTAATATTTATGTAAATGTGTAAATGTCAAGACTAAATTTATTGAATTTTTAGAATTAAAGATATATTAACAAAATATATAATATCAATGACTAAATTTATTATTATATTAAATATAATTATGTAAAATTGACGAGAGATATTAACACAATAATTAATTGTCCATATTACTCATTTTCAAAATTAATATATATTAAATTACTCTATTTTTTAAAGGGATCAATTACTTTAATATTAATATTGAGAATGATTAGAAATATACTTTTACTTTTAAAGAAATGGGAGTATAAAAATTTACTCACGTGAAAAATAGTGTCTCACTTGACTAATCTCGTCATGTGGATCCGCGCTCCAAAACTTTAAAATTTTTAATTGAATTTTAATTCAATTTTTAAAAAAATAAAAAGAATTTCATTAAGAGGAAAAACTTAATGCTAACATCCTCCGCTCATAATTTTAGTATTATCCAACCACATTTTGACTGAAAGTTGCATTTCAACACATTTATCCATAGATTGATCAAAATCTCGTATTCAAAGTATTGGTTGAAGGGGAAAGTATTTTAGAGATATTTGTACTAGAATTTGAATTATATGTTGTTCTTTTAATTTAAAAATTAGGTAAATTGCTTTATATTTATTAGATTAAAGATAAAACTAGTCTGCTTATTGAAAATTTTATTTATTTTTATTGTTAAAATTGGTTCATGTACATTAGAATTAGGTAGATATGACAAGTGTAACTGTTGATAGGTGCTAAAAGTAACATGTTTTTTGTAATAGTTTGATTTATACCCTAGTCGGAATAGTAGTTTCGAGACTACAAATCTGAGTCAAAAATATTTTAATATTATTTTTCGAGTTTACAGTATGTGAATTGATATGTGTGAAATTTCTGTGATTTAATTTGATCGTTTGTGTGCTCAATTTGAGAAAAAAGACTTAATTGCATAAAAGGTAAATTGACGTTCTATATGTTAATGTGTTTAATTGAGTTGGCTTTTGAATATGATGGTCTTAAATGGTAATTAGACCATTTTGATTGATAATGGGAATTAATGGCCTTAAGTGTGTTTTATATGTTAATTAAAAAGGTTAATATGGTACATGATTAAATAATGCTTATTAATTAAAACAAATCATAAGATATGGTCATTATGTTCATCCATTTTGCCGAATTTGAAAGAAAAAGAAAGAAAAGAAAGCAAATAGGGTTTGGCCTTGATGTTCTTTGATTAAGGTATGTGTTTTGGTCCGTTTTCAATGATTTTTACGTTTTTGTGATCGTTGCTTAGTATTCTATCAAGCCCATGCCTCAATTTTAGAATTTAATGATAATTTTGAGTTATGCCATTGATGATTTTGTGAGTTTAATGATGTTAATTGATGAATTATGAAAGCTTGGTGTGAGATTAATATGTTTTGTATTTGGATTTTTGATGAATTTGAGTATTATTGGGCTAACTTGTGAAAATGAGAAATTGAAGGACTAAAATGTGAAATAAATGAAATATCTGGACTTATATGAAGTGTATAAACATTTGGCCTAGCATGTGTAACATGAAATTATGTATGTTTTGTGATTTTATAAAATAGGGACTTAAATGTCAAAATCTAAAAATGTTAGGGCTAATTTGTAAAATGCCCTAAATGTGTGTTTATGGATTGAATTGAATGATTTGGTTAATAAAAGAGTGAAATTTGAATTTTTATAGATCAAGAAAAAAAGAAAACGGAATTAGATCGGGGGAAATCGAAAATGGTCGAGTAGTTGTTTCCACCTATTCATATACGATGTAAGTCCATATACAAATAAATGTGTTTGAGTTGATTTATTCATGCTTATATGAAATTGAATTGTGATGAATGATTATGGGAGGTGCATATGTGAAATCGAGAAAGTTTCGACAATGTGTCAATGTTCAAAAGCGTTGTATGAACCATATGAATAGTTAGGATACATATGTCATGACATAGGGTTTCGATATGTGTTATCGTGTAAGACCACGTCTGGAACATTGGCATCGATTTTTTATTTACATGTAAGACCATGTCTGGAACATTGGCATCGTATATGATTCGTATAAGACCCTGTCTGGGATAGTGACATCGATATTTGATTACATGTAAGACCACGTTTGGGACGTTGGCATTGTACGAGCTCTTAGAAATATCAGAGTATCCTTATGGATTTCGAACGGTTCAACAGACACTCTGAAAAATGAATGATTATGTGAAATATGTTTCCGATGCAAGTACATTTGAAATGTATGCAAAGTTCAAGTATGAAAAGTAAGTTTATGTGAAAAATGTAGAATTGAGATACATGTATGAGAACATTGAAATAAAATGTGCTATGATCAAATGAACTACATGGAGTCGTGATATGTTGGTAAGTAAGTGGTTAGAAACAATTGAGCCAAAGGAGAAATATGAAGTTGCTATTGTGTTATGCCATAGTTTATGTGAATGAAATGGTTTTTAAATGATCTATGTGATAAGTTTATTTGTATATGGCTTTTTGAGCTTTTGAAAGCTTACTTTGTGTGTGTGTGCAATGTTTTATAGTTTATAGAAGTTACTGGAAGCTCGAGGATCATCGAGGATCATCACCACACTATCGAACTATATTTGGTACCTTTTGAATATGTACATATTGAAGTATAGCATGTATAGGCTAGAAATGTTAAGATATGTTTTGGGACATGTAATTATATAAGCATGTGATCTTGTTAATGAATGTGATTATGGGTGAATGTAGTTCATGCTATGTGATGCAAAATTTGATATGTTTTGTCGTGCTTATGAATGGCCAAATGAAATGGTAAAATATAGTATGTTTTGGGCTACTTTGGATTATAATTTAATGCTTGTTTGATACTTGTAGGTAAGACCCAAAACGGGTGGCAATTTGGCCTTGCAAAATGGCCTATAATTGCCCACACAGTTGAGCACACGGCATGTGTCCTGACCGTGTCCTTCACTGTCCCAATTCAAAGCAAATCAGTGTTGCACATGGGCCAAACACACAGCGTGTTTGATTTAATTCAGTATTGCACACGGGCTAGACACATGGGCGTGTGACAGGCCGTGTGGTTCTAATCAGTTTTTCACACGGGCTGAGGTATTGTCCAAGGCACGGCCGTGTGAGGCACACGGCTTAGCCACACGGGCATGTGCCCTGTTTTGGAAAAAAATTCTAAGTTTTGCAAAGTTTCTGTATGAGATCGGTTTAGTCTCGAACCCCCTCTAAAGCATGTTTAAGTCTCGTAGACTTTCTAATAGGACTTTATGTGTATGAATTATTATGAAATGACGTTATAAGATTGATGTTATGAGATGAGTGTAAAATGTTTAGATATGTCCGGTAATGCCTCTTAACCTTAGTCCGGTGATGGATATGGGTTAGAGGTGTTACATTTTATTGGTACCAGAGCCAAGTTTAGTCAATCCTAGGACTAACGTAGCGTGTGAGAGTCTAGCTATACATGTGATATATATAAACTGTGATAGTGTGATGAATCCTGACAGATAAAAATGTGTTTTTCGTATAGCAAATGGATCCCGAACGAGCAGTAGCTGACGATGTTGAAAGTAATGCACTCGCTCCCGCTCAAGGGGCAATGCCGTCTGATTCTAGACCGATTACCAGCGGTCAATAAGGAGAGGCTAAACAAGCCTTCTTCCAAATGATGAATGAGTGGTTCACTCAGTATGTTAGAACGAATCCGGATGTTTCTCAACCTCCGCCCCCTCAAGTTCCTGTAGCTCTTCAAGTTATAGATCCGATTCATTTGAATAAACCTCCAGTGGATAAAATTAGAAAGTATGGGGCTGAAGAATTCCATGCTACCACTGATGATGATACTGAGAGAACTGAATTTTGGCTCGAGAATACGATTCGAGTATTCGATGAAATGTCGTGTACCCCTGATGAACTTGTGAAATGTGTCTTTTCTTTGTTGAGAGATACAGCTTATCTATGGTGGAAAACTTTGATTTCTGTTATTCTGAAAGAATGAATTACCTGAGATTTCTTTCAATCAGAATTTCGGAAGAAATATATCAATGAGAGGCTTATTGATCAAAAGTGAAAAAGTTTCTTGAATTGAAACAGGGCCGTATGTCTATTACAGAATACGAGCGAGAATTTGTGAGATTGATTTAGTATACATGAGAATATGCCTCGACTGAGGCAATAATGTGTAAAAGGTTCAAAGATGGTTTGAATAAAGATATTCGTTTGTTAGTCAAAATTCTGGAAATAAAAGAATTTTTGTGCTTGTTGACCAAGCGTGTAAAGTTGAAGAACTCGGGAAAGAGAAAAGAAAAGCTGAGTCAGAAGCTACAGATGTGAGAAAGAGATCTTCAAGTAAACCATTTTAGTCTGCATCAAAGAAATTTCGAGATGAGTATAGCCGTTCAAAGGCTAATGTTGGACATTCGAGTAGAGATCGTGCTAGATCACATTCGAGTTTCTGAACTCCAGTTACTTCGATTGCAAGTGATGGAAATGTTAGATCTGAGCGACCCTAGTGTAGATATTGTGGTAAAAGACATTCGGGCAATTATCGATTAAAGGATCGACCTTGTTTCATATGTGGATCTTTAGATCATTTTATCTGAGACTGTCTTGAGTCTGATGAGCAAGAGATTGTACAGAATTCGATATTGTACAGAATCCGAAGTCGATTAATGTTTCAGCTAGGGGAAGACCTCCCAGAAACACGGGAAATGTGAGTGGTATCCAGAAAGCTACAAAGGATTCAGCTGCGAGATCTAAGGCGAGAGCACCTGCCAGAGCTTATACTATTCAAGCTCGTGAAGAAGCTTCATCTCCAGACATCATTACTGGTACTTTTACTCTTTATGATACTTTTGTGATTGCATTGATAGATCTAGGGTCTACTCATTCATATATATGCATGAACTTAGTATCCAGTAAGACTTTGCATATAGATTCTACTGAATTTGTAATTAGAGAATTGAACCCCCTTAGGCAAGTGTGTTCTGGTTGATAAAGTGTGCAAGAATTGTCTGTTGATGTTTCGAGATATTTGCTTTCTGCTGATTTGATGTTATTACCCTTTGATGAGTTTGATATAATTTTGGGTATGGATTGGCTAACGTTGCATGATACTGATGTGAATTGCAAAAGGAAAACTATTGATTTGAGATGTCAGAATGATAAGATAATACGGATTGAGTCTAGTGAATTGAATGGGTTACCGGCTGTGATATCAGTGACGAAAGCTCGGAGTTATGTCAAAAAGGGTTATGAAACTTATTTTGCTTATGTAATTGATTCGAAAGTGACAAAAAAAAGTTGAATCGGTGCCAGTTGTTTGTAAGTTTCCTGATGTATTTCCTGATAAATTACCGGGATTACCTCCAATAAGATAAGTTGAGTTTGGCATTGAGTTAGTGCCGGGGACGACCCCTATCTCAATAGCTCCATATAGAATGGCTCCAACAGAATTGAAAGAATTGAAGTCTTAGTAGCAAGAATTGACAGATAGAGGTTTCGCACAACCGAGCTTTCTGCCTTGGGGTGCTCTTGTTTTGTTTGTGGAAAAGAAAGACGTTACGATGAGAATGTGTATTGATTATCATCAGTTAAACAAAGTGACCATTAAGAATAAATATCCCCTGCCTAGAATCGATGATTTGTTTGATCAATTGAAAGGAGCTTTTGTGTTTTCAAAGATAGATTTGAGATCGGGATAGTATCAGTTGTAAGTAAAAGATTCAAACATTCAAAACTGCCTTCAGAATGACGTACGGGCACTATGAATTTTTAGTTATGTCTTTCGGACTAACAAATTCTCCTTCTATCTTTATGGACTTAATGAACAGAATTTTCAGACCGTATTTAGATCGATTTGTTGTTGTATTCATTGACGACATTTTGATTTATTCACGTGATGAAATTGAGCATGCTGAACATTTGAGAGATGTGATTCAAACTCTTTGTGATAAGCAATTGTACGCAAAGTTTAGTAAATGTGAATTCTAATTGCGTGAAGTTGGATTTTTGGGGCATATTGTGTCAGCATCCGATATATGAGTTGATCCGAGCAAGATCTCAGCTATTTTCACTACAGGAAAACAGACTTTTTACGGCGTTTTTTTTCCTTTATCGGCGCTTTTAAGCGCCACTAAAACTATTTCAGGCTTTTAAAAATGTCGCTATAAGAAACGCCGCTAAAGATCATGACTTTTAGCGGTGCTTTTATAGAAAACGCCGCTAAAAGTCCTGGTCATTAGCGGCGCTTTTATAAAAAACGCCGCTAAAAATCCTGGTCTTTAGCGGCGCTTTTATAAAAACGCCACTAAAACTCCTCATCTTTAGCGGAGCTTTTATAGAAAACGCCACTAAAAGTCCTGGTCATTAGCGGTGCTTTTATAAAATCGCCACTAAAACTCCTGGTCTTTAGCGGCACTTTTATAGAAAACGCCGCTAAAAGTCCTGATCATTAGTGGTGCTTTTATAAAAACGCACTAAAACTCCTAGTCTTTAGCGGCGCTTTTATAAAAACGCCGCTAAAACTCTTGGTCTTTAGCGGCACTTTTATAAAAAACGCCGCTAAAACTCCTAGTCTTTCACGGCACTTTTATAAAAAAACACCGTTAAAAATCTATCTTTAAGCGGCACTTTTATAAAAAATGTGCTAAAAAACAAGACTTTTAGCGACGCTTCCTTAAAAACGCCGCTAAAAGTCATATCTTTAGCGGCGCTTTTACAAAAACACCGCTAAAGGTCATAAAAAATAAAAAAAATTATAATATTATTAAAACGCCACAAATCCATTCCCAAAAATTAAAATGGCTATTAGATGTCAATTTCCAATATACATGTCAATGCATAATACATACATAAACAAATATGAGCAAAGCATATATATGTTATGTATATATTTCCTATGACAGATTGCTTGATATTTAATCTTTGAGAATGATTAGCAAGTAGGCATGTGTGCATCCAAATTGCTTGGCTTAGGTTATTTGCTAAAGCTGCAACATCATAATCTCTATCATGAATATCATCCTCGTCACTATCCCTTGTTCTGTCTTGCAACGATGTTGGGCGACTGGACATGAGAAAGAAAATACACAAGGACTCTTTAAATGATTTCAGTTAGATCTAACAAATATGCAGTTATTATGAGCAGCAATAATGTATCATGACAGAACATGGACTCAAAAATCGGTACACCACCAGAACCTTCCCATCTGTATGCATTACTGTAAATTTAAAATATTATATATGAGAGAACTATAAGTCAAATTTTACGTCATTTTACAAATTTAGAGATAATTGACCTTCAATTGCATATCCTATTAACCTGATGGCAGTGCATATAAGAAGTGAAATAAGAGCATACCCACAAGCCCATCGATAAACTTTTTCAACTGCGTTACGTTCTTGCAGAACATTAGCTTGCCACTCATTCCACTCGCTATTTTCCTATATAGAATATATGAACTTGAATCAGCAAATTTACAAAAAAAAAAAATTATATAAGTAATCCCAGTAAAATATCCTAATTCAACATATTGATCCAGCCATGCATTTCCTTATATAAAATATATGAGCTTGAGTCAGAAAATTCATAAATAAATAAATAAATTTTATATAAAGAATCCTAGCAAAATATTCTAATCAGCAATTTGATCCCGCCAAGGAAGAATATTGCCAATGTGCTAAATACAACTAATTCTGATGAATTAAATCAGATTTACTAAACCACAAAAGTCATACCCTAATTTAATCACGACAAAAGTTGTTAGTGAAAAATAAAGATGGATCTACATCCCTTAAGATCCTGACAGAAGCAATAAATATGATATCGGTAAATAGCCAATTCCACACCTGTAGATATGCCCGAATACAGCTATTGCTGCTTCCCAACTGTACAAGTTTATTTGAGATACGTGTAATGTGTCCAATGTTTCGCCTGTGGTGCACATTTTCCAGCAGTAAAGTTGGTTGTTTGATAAGAAAAGGGTTAAGCAAGCTCACTTTGCATAACGGTAGCATTTACAACAACTTCTAATTATATTAGTTAAACTCCCATTAGCAAAATGTAAAAATAGCAATATGATTAACATCTACCAGATTATTGTCACCAGAAAGAATTGGTTGTTTTTCAGTTTGGAGAAATCTCCCTATTAAATCACATTTGTGAAGAAGATGATCAAGTATTGCATCATTCTTGCTCTCCAGACATGATAATATTATACTCTCAACATGATGATGTAATACATTGTTGTATGGATAACTGCATAATTTGAAAAAAAAAGAGATGAATCTTAGCTCCTGACAGAAAAGATCCAACACTCCCTCAAGATGGCATCGAGCATATTTCACTAGATGCAAACTTCGAATAAGTTGTTTTCACTTCATCCAAGATGACAAGTTTAAGCAAGAGCTTACTCAAAGAAGAGATCGAGAACTCGTTGAATGGTTCCTGAGCCAACCAATTCCTTTTCTGTAGCTTCATTTTCGGTTCTCAACAGGACTGCAATGAACTCCACAATCTAAAGAAAATAAAAATAACATGATACATAAATAACAAAATAAATTATGATACAGACCCGCAAAAAGTCAGACACACATTGATTACAAACACTAAATATATCAAAGAGGTGTCAAGTTGGGTATTTCATGTTGATTGGCACACAAGTCCTTTGAGAATATAAAATGAACCTTTAGGCGATGCTTCCCTAGAGGTGGCATTAATTCTCCATACGTGGTAGACAAAATCTTCTCATCAGATGATACATTCAAAAGCATGAGCAAGTCACCTGCACAACAAGATGCAGCCTTGAACACCATGGCCAAACTAAAAGCCAACATGTTACATGCAACAAGGAATATGTGAAAACTATTATGAGTTATGACTTACAAAAAAAGGGAAAAAAAGAACACTCACCAAGTTTAGGGAGCATTGCATTGATGATGTGAATCTTCCAATGCATGGCCAAATATCCTTGCAACAAAACTATCATACATGTGCAAAATTATAGGTCAAGTCACAAACATATACACAATGGGGAACTGAGATGATGATGCGGGTTCAGAAGAGATAAGAAGGAACTAGATCTCAAAAACCTTGGACTAGAGAGCTTAGTGGCTAAAGCTGATGGGGCATTCCGTGTTATTGCACATAATGTTTCTACTGTATTACTATGAACTTCGGGTGGGCAGTAGACGTTTTAAAAAACATGTTGTGAGACACTTGTTACAAAGTATGACACGTCATCACAAGGATAAAACAGAAAATTTTCACTTACTGATGGATTCAATTTATCCATGATCATTTGTAGCAAATTGCTATCAGCTAACCAAATTTAATTTAGTGAAAAATTACTGATGTAAATATCTCGCAGGCAATGAATGGGAACCTATACATTAGGGTCTACAGTTTTGTTAAACGATGTTATAATGGACAGAGGTTGAAATTATTGAACTGCATTGGTGTTATTATTAGGGTTCAAAATTATGAGTTGTAAGGATCTAACCATTATATTTCAGGTCCAAAGGCTGGGGAATTAAAATATTGGGAGAAGATACTTAAGAAATGAAATACAAATATAATTTTCTATAATGGGATAAAAAGAAGAAGTAAGATGTGACCGTCATCTCATGCTGGCATTTTACAAACAAGACCAAAAAGAAAAATCAATACTTACTTTTAACAACCAAAAGCTCCAAAGGTGCACCTCAGTCTCTTATTCAGTTTAGCAAGATGAGCTCGAAACCTTGATACTTCTTTTTCATTTCCTGAAAAATAGCAATAACCCAGGCACATAACAGAAATAACAATAACTTGAAAATCGATGATAAAAAGGACACATGTAATGTCGAAAACTTCTTACCTCAATAGATTGATCACGCAAGGGGCCCAAAATAAAATAAATAAAAATTAGATTCTTCTCAACATCCCTCATAAGCAGAAATATTTATATGGAAGAAATTGAGATAAAGGCGACATACTTTGCACCTAGAAAACCATGTATGTTTATATCATGATCCAATTTCATGAAGGTTTTCTTCAGTGCCTATATTCTCAATCACAAGACCCAAAAATTAAAATCTTCACTTGGTAAGGAAGGAAGAAGAACATATTGAAGAATATGAGTTGCAAGTAGTCTTACTTCGAGGCTCTCCAGCTTCTGTTGCAAACCAACGAAAATCAGTTAGCTATAATGTCATTGTTTTATGTCGAGGTTGGTACCAAAAGTCATAGCCGAAGGAAGGACTATGCCCTGGTCTCTCCCACCTGAAGAAATACCATAATAGCAGCTAAGAGAACATTTCAATAACAAACGATTTTTTTAGTGTTATTTCTTTACCTTCCCTTTACGTTAAACTGGGAATCACGGAGAAGAAATCCATTTCCTTTAGCATTTCCATCTTTGTCTCCGAGACATGACACCCACCCATCAATTACCATCAATTACCATCAATTTACTTTGTTTTTTTTATACAATAAAATCTCAAAACTTATACTTCACACACCATTTAAACTACCACACAAGTCTAAATCGTATACTTATAATTGCGTAAGCATCCATTACCACTTAGCTTTAAAATAAGCATTAAAAAATTTAAAAAAGATAAATAAAGAAAAGCGTAAACTATCCCAACTACATATATGAAAGCAGTTTTCAAAGTGTTTACTATGATAAGTGCATTAAAAATAAACTTAAGAAAAAGAAAAGCTCTCCCAACTACATATATGAAAGCAAAAATTTCTTTAAATCAATTATAAAATCAAGCTTTTCTTAACTGCAAACAGAGGATCAGAGTGAGTTTTATAAGTTTATACAGTAGGGTTTTCAACGCAGAAAAAAAGAAAAGAAAAACCTAATGGGAAATAAACAAATAAAAACCTAATGTAAAATAAACAAATAAAAGCATCCATGTGGAACTGGATCTAGGATTAATGGAAACGGAGGTTGAAGGAGATTCACTCTCTGTCATAAAGAAGATATTGAACGAGAAGGGGATAAATAAAAAATTAGGGCTTTAATCAGTGATGGGAAATGTTTGGGTAAGCAGTTCCGTACCTGTTTTTTAAAATATTGCCCTAGAATAGTGAACGACGTCGCTCACTTGCTGGCTATTGAGGGATTGAAGACAGGACAACAGTGGTGTTCAAGAGATGGTGTCCATGAGTTTGCAAGAGAACCGATGGAGAGGGATAGAAGAGGTCTGATTTGCTTGGGTGTTCTGGTGACTATGTGTTTTGGGGGAGAGGAAGGAGCTTAGAAGGGGAATGGTTGTAAAAATATCGGAAATGATGAAGAGCCTCTACAATGTTGTTGTTTTCCCATATTTTGTTGTTTTCCAGGAGGTGGAATTTGAATTTTTTTCTGCTGAAACAAAGATGTTTCTAGAGCACATTCTTTTTTAGTTGGATTGGGCTCGCTGTTGGGTCTTCTTATGTTTTGTAAACTTTAGCTCAACTTTTTGTGGCGTTTGTCAAAATGCCACTATTGTTTAATTTTAATTTTTTTTTCATTTTTAATTTATTTTTTCTATTTTTTCTTTTAAAATTTTTATGCTGAAATTATCATTTTTTGGAATTTTTATTTTTTTTAAAATTTTGAATATTAAACTTTTTAACTGGAATATGGACTAAAATATTAAAATTTAAAATTTAAAATTTTTAAGTTTTAATTTTAATTTTAAATTTTTTGAAGATTTTATAATTTTAAATTAACATATAAAAAATAGTATCATGTCATGTGAATTACATCAATATATATTTTGATTTAATCATACCTATTTTAAAAATAAGTACATCAATATATTTTTATATTGAATAAATATTAATATTTATGTATGCAATATATAAATATAAAATGTTGTTATATCAATAATTGTATTAATATTTTACAAGATCTGGATCAAATTAAAGTTCATGTATACAATTGCACACTAAACCATTGTTCATGTATGCTCTTGGGATTTAACCCATTTTGATATATATTTTAAAATAATAATTTACATTTATCTTATTTTGATTTATATTCTAAAAAATCTAAGATTAATCCCTAAATCATAAACCCTAGACCTTATGTAACACCCCAAACCCAGCCTAAACGTTACGACCGGATCTGGCATGTCACATGAAAGGAATGTCTAAAAACTGTGTGTTCGTTAAAAAGTTCGTGTTCGTTATATTTGTTGTGAAAAATCGAGTGTAAGTAATTTTGAATGAGAAATGGTTTATTAACATTTTAGGAAAATCCCGTATTAAACATTTAATAACAAGCAGTAACCAAATTAAAAGCTAAAACCAAATAAAATACCAAGGCCTTATTACATTGCAAAATCCCAAAATTAGAAAGTAATTTTAAATAGAAATTGAAAGTTTACGAGAAAACAGTGCATGGCCACCACAGAGTCCACCTCGGCTCCAAGTCCTCAAACTAGGGATTACCTGAAACATTTAAAAAGAGGGGGTGAGTTTACGAAAACTCAGTGTGTATAACCCCAATAGTAAGAACATGTATCAACGCATACAAATACAACATATTAAGCATGTATGCAATGCAACCTAGCCCAACCTAAGTATCCAACCTCTACACACCACCGTGCACATCGGTCACACAGTGGGATTACTAAATCGACCTCCATCCGCTACACACCATTGAAGGCGATCCTTCGCAGATCAAGCGCACATCGCCCTTATAATTGTGGCATTGCCACCAGATAATGTGACAGAGTCACCAAATTCATAATATGTGACATAGGTCACCAGATAATGTGGTAAAAACCACCAAAACACTTCCCATTTATCATTATCACCCATATGCCCATGCAACATACATAATATTACAATTCGTGTATATAGTATGACATGTATGCAATCATATATCAAATAACGTATGAAACAAATTACCATCATAATCAGAATAATAATATACAACATAATCAATCTAACCAACCTCTAAGGGTATAACAGTAATTTTACCTACCAAGGGTATTTTCGTAATTTACCCACTAAGGGTATTTTCGTAATTTACCCACCAAAGGTATTTTCGTAATTTACCCACCAAGGGTATTTTCATAATTTACCCACCAAGGGTATTTTCGTAATTTACCTACCAAGGGTATTTTTATAATTTACCCACCAAGGGTATTTTCATAATTTCTTTTGCAATGGCCCTCCGGAGGTCTAATGTTACCACGAGCGACTCTGGCTACCATTTTCGGTCTTCACTAGACTATTGGGCCTAAAACTCGATTTTGGCCCATTCAGCCCACACTCGTGTGGCCCACCTAACACAAATCTAGCCACGTATATAGGTTCCACCTAGTCTAGTTCACTATATACTATATCATCATACAATTTATTCCAATTGGCCCCACGGGCCCATTGGGCCCACTTTGGCCCATCGCGGCCCAAGTAGCCCTAACCCATAAGAATACTACTGATGGCCTCAACTATCGCGTCGAAGCCCCCGGTCTTTCGCTTGCGCTCGTGTAGCTACTAATGCCGTGGACTAAAGACTTGGCATTCTTTGCTCTACAACTAGAGTAGAGAGTTACACACCGATAGGACTCGGTGCTAAACTGCAACTGCGACCACTCCTGTGCCCAACGCCCACCAAGGTATGTAATCCTTCCTCTTGGCATGCTCTTTATATAGCTAGCTCTTCACCTTCATTCCTTGTATCTTTCCGATGTGGGATCCCTTCGTCAATAGAGTTTAAATTCAACTGAAACTCTTACCGTCCAATCTGCAAAATAAATACTCCCTTGCTCCTCATGAGATTCGAACCCAAGCTCTCCCATCAGCCAATTCACGCCACTTGCCACTTTACCAACAAGCTCCTTGTGTCTTAAACCATGCGCAACTAAATATAACCCTATGGCCAAGGTCTAAATTCATTTAATAAAAAATAATCTAAAAGGAATGCAAACGCTACAACTAGAACCTTGGACCTCCTTCCTTCCTTGTGGCGTCATTCCCTTGTCCTTAAGTGGCATCACTTTGCCACTACACCACACACTCCACTTGTGTCATTTTCCTCCACATTTTATTCTTAAGGCCTACCCGCCAACCTCCAGGGATTTTTTTCACGTAAAACCAAAGAATAGACGACTTGTTCGATCAGCTTAAGGGGGCCGCGATGTTTTCAAAGATAGATTTACGATCTGGATATCATCAGCTTAAGGTGAAGGAAGCAGATATCCACAAGACAGCTTTTTAGACAAGATACGGGCATTATGAGTTCTTAGTAATGCCGTTCGGATTAATGAACGCCCCAGCTGCGTTCATGGATATGATGAACTGGGTTTTTCAACCTTACTTGGATCGGTTCATTGTTGTATTCATAGACGACATCCTAGTGTATTCCAAGTCTGAGGAAGAACATGATGAGCATCTCCGGGTAGTGTTGCAAGTGTTAAGGGAGAAGAAGCTTTATGCCAAATTCAGCAAGTGTGAATTTTGGCTTAAGGAAGTTGCGTTATTAGGTCATGTGATGTCTGCAGAAGGGATAAGGGTGGATCCTAAAAAGATTGAAGCAGTGCTAGATTGGAAACCACCTAAGTCTGTGGCTGAGGTTCGTAGTTTCTTGGGATTAGTAGGCTATTATAGAAGATTCTTAGAAGGGTTTTCATCAATAGCTGCACCTTTGACGAAGTTACTAAGGAAGGAGGTACCTTTCGTATGGACAGATAAGCAATAGGAGAGCTTTGAGAAGCTTAAGAGGGTTTTGAGTAAAGCTCTTGTTTTAATTCAGCCTGAGGCAGGAAAAGATTTCATGGTGTATTGTGATGCTTCCCATACAGGATTGGGATGTGTCCTTATGCAAGACGGAAAAGTAGTCGCATATGCGTCTCGGTAATTGAGGCCACATGAGGTAAACTATCCGACACACGATCTGGAGTTAGCGGAGGTTGTGTTCGCTCTTAAAGTGTGGAGGCACTATCTATATGGAGAAAGGTCGGTAATCTATACGGACCACAAGAGCCTTAAGTATTTGCTAACTCAGAAAGAGCTGAACCTGAGACAGTGAAGGTGGGTGGAGTTATTAAAAGACTACGATTATTCTATAGAGTATCACCCAGGCAAGGCGAACGTAGTAGCAGATGCCCTAAGTTAGAAAGTAGTGTCGGAGCTGAGGGCAATGTTTGTACATTTTAGCTTGTATGACGATGGAAGTTTGCTGGCAGAGTTGCAGGTCAAGCCATCATGGCTGAATGAGGTGAAAGAAGGACAGTTGGCAGATGAGGATTTTAAGTACTAAGCTGCTACAAGTACATAATGGGGAATTGGAAAATTTTGGTGTAAACAGCGACGAAGTGCTGTGTTTTCAAGGCAAGGTTTGTATGCCTAAGAATGAGGAGTTAAGGCGGAGGATTCTTCGAGAATCGTATAGTAGCCCTTATGCTATGCATCCTAGAGGAAGTAAGTTGTACAAGGATTTACGGGAACAGTTTTGGTGGCCTGGTCTTAAGCGAGAAGTTACAGAGTTTGTAGGGAAGTGCCTAATGTGTCGACAAGTTAAATTTGAACACCAAGCACCGTCGAGGATTGTTTGATAGATAAAGATTAGGAATAGAAGTGGGAGAGAATTACCATGGACTTCGTTAGTGGGCTTCTTCTTACGCCTACTAAGAAGGACTTGGTATGGGTGATAGTGGATCGATTGACAAAGTCCGTGCATTTCATACCAGTGCGGGTTGACTATTCTTTGCAGAAGTTAGTGAAGTTGTATGTGGTTGAAATTGTGAGATTGCATGGAGTATCGGTGTCGATTATTTCAGATAGGGATCAAAGGTTTACGTCTCAATTTTGGAAAGCACTACATCAAGCTTTAGGCACCAGATTAGACTTTAGTACGGCATTTTATCCACAGTCGGACGGCCAATCTGAGCGAGTGATCCAAGTGTTAGAGGATATGTTGAGGGGCTGTGTGATAGACTTCAGAGGAAGTTGGGAAGAATATTTGCCTTTAGCGGAATTTGCATATAATAACAACAACCAAGCCAGCATTCGGATGGAACTGTATGAAGCGCTGTATGGACGGAGGTGTCGCACTCCTACGTGTTGGATAGAATTGAGAGAACGTCGAGTTTTGGGTCTAGAGATTGTGGCAGAATCCGAGGAAAAGATTGATGTAATTCAGGCACAGTTAAAGGAGGCGTCTGACAGAAAGAAGTCGTATGCGGATGTTAAGCGAAAGGAAATAGAATTTGCTGTGAGAGATCAGGTGTTTCTTAAAGTTTCGCCTTGGGAAAAGGTAATGAGATTTGGTCGCAAAGGGAAGTTAAGTCCCAGGTTTATAGGACCTTATCGGGTATTGAAGCGAGTTGGACCAGTGGCATACCAGTTGGAGTTGCCTCCGGAGTTGAGGCAGATGCACGATGTATTTCATGTTTCTATGCTACGTCGTTACCGATCGGATCCATCTCATATAGTGCCAGTTGAGGAGGTGGAGCTGAGACCAGATTTGTCCACGAGGAGGAGCCGATTCAAATTTTGGAACGGGATGTGAAAGTACTAGGAAGGAAATCCGTTCCCCTAGTCAAAGTGTTGTGGCATAATCATGGATCGGAAGAAGCTTCGTGGGAGCCGAAAGAAGCAATACGACAGCAATGCCCTCACTTATTTTATCCAGGTAATTTTGAGGTCGAAATTATTTAAAGGGGGTAGAACTGTAATATCCGGGATTTAGGGGTTGTGTATTTTTGCTTAAATATATGTGGAAGCATGCCTGTGTGTATTTTTGAATGTGTCTTGTGGATTTTGAGAACTTTAGAGTGTAGGTAAGTGCCTTAGAAAATGTTAGATTTTAAGTCTTAAAGGGGAGCTAGGCAAATAAGGCCTTAAGAGAATTTGTAGGGAAATTGGACATAAAAGTGGGCTTGTTAAGTGGCAAGGAGGCGCCACTTAGGGCCTTGGTAAGTGGCGCCTCAAGCGGTGAAGAAGGGCTCGAGTGTTCGAGCAAAGAAGGGAAACAAAAGGGGAGTTTTATTTTGCAGCAAGGAAAAACAGAGGTGGACGGCAATAGGACACTAAGGGGATGAGCTTTAGATGTGGTCAATTTCTTTTTAAAATTTGGATAAGGTATGAAGATAAATGTTTATTTATTTCAATTATTTTGAATGAGTGATAAAGAGAAGTTTTAGGAGAAAAAGAAGGGATTAGATAGGGGGAAAGAGAGTTGGCCGAATGGAGGGGTCTAGGTGTGGTATTTTCGGCAAAAGGGAGAAGTATGGCCATTTGCTTTCTTTTCTTTTTAATTGTGCCTCTGCTGAAATTCTTTCTCTGTTGAATATCGAAAGTGAATCTTCTCTTCTCCTTTTGGTTTGTCAAAGCCGAAAACACAAGTAAGCCTAGCCGATTTCTTCATCTTTTTCTTCTTCAATTTGATCACTCCTCCATAGAGCCGATTTGATCATAGCACTAAAAGCCGAAATATCCCTTGTGCTAGCCGAATCTTCATTTATCACCATTGCCGAATTGCCTAACCTTTCTCTTCTTCTTTTCACAATTTTCCAAAAGCCAAAAGTAAGTTCTTCCTAGACCATAGCCGATTGTTCATTAAACTCCAAAAACTGAAACCAATTGATCAACATCTAGCCTACATAGCCGAATATCTCTGTGGATTCAAGCAAGGGTGCAGTCGATTTCTGTAGTAAGGGGTAAGGATCAACTGTTGTTTTTCTTCTTTCGGTTCTTTTGGGTTAGCCGAAATTAGGGCTCTAATCTCTTTTACTAATCTTTGGCCGAAACTATGAAGGAGGTTTCAGGATTTGGTTATTGTCAACTACAAGGAGGAGATCATTCGGGATTTCAAGGTCTAAGGTAAGCAAGTGAGGTTTTAGGCCGAAGGCCATTTATTTTGTTTAAATGTTAGAATTGGATCTAACATGTACTATATAGGATTCGACATCTCCATAGCCAAGTGACGATTTTTGAGATTTAGATCCACAAGGTAAGGAGTGTTAATATTCGCCAAGGCCATATTAAGTGTTAGTGTCTAGCCGATTCGACATTGATTTTTAGGAGGAGTACAATCATTGGTAAACTTTCGGATTCGGTGAACACGTTAGTAAACCGGTGTGTAGCCTACATTGATTCCTAATAAGATTTATGGTATTAATTTAAAACATATGTTAATGAAAATATGAAAGATGTGGCTTAAGGTACCATTCAATGGTACAGTGTATCCAGGTACGTTATCCGCTAAAGCTCTGTTAATAGTGTTATGAACATTGAATATGACACATATGTGAATTTGTTACGAATATGAAATAAGGTATATTGCATGATTTCTGCATGGTTTGTATGACGCATGGGGCATACGGGTGATATTGAAAAGGGGAAGTGATCTGGTGGTTTTTACCACAATATCTGGTGACTCATGTCACATAATCTGAATATGGTGACTAATGTCACGTATTACTACCTGGTGACTTTGTCACATTATCTGGTGGCTATGCCACAATTATAAGGGCGACGTGTAGTTGACTGCAGCGACTGCCTTCGATGGTGTGTAGCGAATGGAGGGTCGATTTAGTAATCCCCACGGTGTAGTGGCAGGTACGGGTGATGTGTAGAGGATGGATATTTAGGTGGGGTTGGGATTGCATCATTACCTATATTTGTTATGTATGATCTGATATGCCTAAGTCATTTGGGAGTTTGTGTTGGTTGTTACACACTGAGTTTGTCTGACTCACCCCTCGTGGGCTAACATTTTGTAGGTGACACTTAGTAAATGGATCGGGTCGGCAGGAACTTAGTGGTGGCCATGCTCAGCTCAGCATTTATTTTATTTTGAATTTTTATATTTAAGATTTGGATTTATTTCGGGATATGCTTTCTTGTAATAAGGCCATTACTATTAACTGTTTTATGCATGCATTTTATTTGATTTTATTATGATACGATTATTATTAAATCAAGGTTTAACAACTTTTCTTGAAAATAAATTTTGTATGTTTGACACCTAAACACAAATGATTTTCAATTTAATAGATATCAGACTTCAAGAATAACACCGTTTTCAATTTGAACTCAACACAAACAAATCTTTCTTCAACACCACCCAAATTTTCCAAAGTAACAAACAAGTTTTTGAAATGTTTTTCTCAAGGAACATACCAGATCCGGTCGAGGCTCGTGGGCCGGGTTTGGGGTGTTTCAGTTTGGTATCAGAGCCTAGGTTTCAAAAACTCGACTGTGGGTTATGGGGTTCAAAAAAAAGGTTTTCAAAAGTTTGTTTGAAAATACATGTTGTCTGGAAGTATGGCACCTTGAGTCTCCGGCATCCAAATCCGTAAGTTCCCTTATTTTATGTTTGTTAAGACAATGTTATGACTGTATTTTTGGTATTTATTTTGTGTGTGTTGGTTTGGATATAGAAATTTTATGTATAAATATCGATTTACTTTTGTTTTAGATATCGAGTTGTGAGAAAGAGGTTTCGAGATTTGGTTTATTAGTGTTATTAGATCAGAGTATGCAGCGTGAGCGTAGTGTAGTAGGTTAGGACGTGTGACTGTTAGTTAGTTGGAAATTTCGAGGATGAAATTTCTTTAAGGAGGGTAGATTTGTAACATCCTGAAATTGGGCCTAGTAGGATTGGGCCCATTGGGCCTTAGGCGTAGGAGTGTTTAAAATTTTTGGGAATAAGAAAATGGATTTAATGCAAGTTGGATCTAGTAGGTGAGTGATTTTGGAAGGTTAGGGGGCTTCTATGAAGTCTCGGGTTCAAGTTTGGCCTTAGGAAAAAGGTAATGAGATTTGGTCGTAAAGGGAAGTTAGGTCTCAGGTTTATAGGACCTTATCGGGTATTGAAGCGAGTTGGACCAGTGGCATACCAGTTGGAGTTGCCTCCGGAGTTGAGGTAGATGCACGATGTATTTCATGTTTCTATGCTACGTCGTTACCGATCAGATCCATCTCCTATAGTGCCAGTTGAGGAGGTGGAGCTGAGACCAGATTTGTCCTACGAGGAGGAGCCGATTCATTTTGGAACAGGATGTGAAGGTACTACTTGAGGAAACCGTTCCTCTAGTCAAAGTGTTGTGGCGTAATCATGGATCGGAAGAAGCTTCGTGGGAGCAGAAGAAGCAATGCGACAGTAATACCCTCACTTATTTTAGCCAGGTAATTTCGAGGTCGAAATTATTTTAAGGGGGTAGAACTGTAATATTCGGGATTTAGGGGTTGTGTATTTTTGCTTAAATATATGTGGAAGCATGCCTGTGTGTATTTTTGAATGTGTCTTGTGGATTTTAAGAACTTTAGAGTGTAGGAAAGTGCCTTAGAAAATGTTAGATTTTAAGTCTTAAAGGGAGAGCTAGGCAAATAAGGCCTTAAGAGAATTTGTAGGGGAAATTGGACATAAAAGTGGGCTTGTTAAAGTGGCAAGGAGGCGCCACTTAGGGCCTTGGTAAGTGACGCCTCAAGCAGTGAAGAAGGGCTCAGGTTCGAGCAGCAAGAGAAGCAAAAGGGGAGTTTTATTTTGCAGCAAGAAGAAACAGAGGTGGACGGCAATGGGACATTAAGGGGATGAGCTTTACATGTGGTCAATTTCTTTTTAAAATTTGGCTAAGGTAGGAAGATAAATGTTGATTTATTTCAATTATTTTGAATGAGTGATAAAGAGAAGTTTTAAGAGAACAAGAAGGGATTAGATAGGGGGAAAGAGGGTTGGCCGAATGGAGGGGTCTAGGTGTGGTATTTTCGGCAAAAGGGAGGAGTATGGCCATTTGCTTTCTTTTCTTTGCAATTGTGCCTCTGCCGAAATTTTTTCTCTGTTGAAAATCGAAAGTGAATCTTCTCTTCTCCTTTTGGTTTGCCAAAGCCGAAAACACAAGTAAGCCTAGCCGATTTCTTCATCTTTTTCTTCTTCAAGTTGATCACTCTTCCATAGAGCCGATTTAATTATAGTACTAAAAGCTGAAATATCCCTTGTGCTAGCTGAATCTTCATTTATCACCATTGCCGAATTACTCAACCTTTCTCTTCTTCTTTTCACAATTTTCCAAAAGTCGAAAGTAAGTTCTTCCTAGACCATAGCCGATTGTTCATTAAACACCAAAAGTTGAAACCAATTGATCAACATCTAGCCTACATAGCCGAATATCTCTGTAGATTCAAGCAAGGGTGCAGTTGATTTTTGTAGTAAGGGGTAAGGATCAACTGTTCTTTTTCTTCTTTCTTTTCTTCTAGGTTAGCCGAAATTAGGGCTCTAATCTCTTTTACTGATCTTTGGCTGAAACTATGAAGGAGGTTTCGGGATTTGGTTATTATCGACTACAAGGAGGAGATCATTCGGGATTTCAAGGTCTAAGGTAAGCAAGTGAGGTTTTAGGCCGAAGGCCATTTATTGTGTTTAAATGTTAGAATTGGATCTAACATGTACTATATAGGATTTTGACATCTCCATAGCCAAGTGACGATTTTCAGGATTTAGATCCACAAGGTAAGGGAGTGTTAATATTCGGCCAAGGCCATATTAAGTGTTAGTGTCCGCCGATTCTAACATTGAGGGAGGAGTACAATTTGTTTGGTAAACTTTCAGGATTCAGTGAACACGTTAGTAAACCAGGTGTGTAGCCCTACATTGATTCCTAATAAGATTTATGGTATTTATTTAAAACATATGTTAATGAAAATATGAAAGATGTGGCTTAAGGTACCATTCAATGGTATAGTGTATCCAGGTATGTTATCCTCTAAAGCTCTGTTAATAGTGTTATGAACATTGAATATGACACATATGTGAATTTGTTATGAATATGAAATAAGGTATATTGCATGATTTTTACATGGTTTGTATGACGATGGGGCATACTGGGTGATATTGAAAAGGGAAGTGATCTTGTGGTTTTACCACAATATCTGGTGACTCATGTCACATAATCTGAATGTGGTGACTAATGTCACGTATTACTACCTGGTGACTTTGTCACATTATCTGGTGGCTATGCCACAATTATAAGGGTGACGTGTAGTTGACTGCAGCAACTGCCTTCGATGGTGTGTAGCGGATGGAGGATCGTTTTAGTAATTCCCACGGTGTGATGGCAGGTATGGGTGATGTGTAGAGGATGGATATTTAGGTGGGGTTGGGATTGCATCATTGCCTATATTTGTTATGTATGATCTGATATGCCTAAGTCGTTTGGGAGTTTGTGTTGGTTGTTACACACTGAGTCTGTTTGACTCACCCCTCGTGGGCTAACATTTTGCAGGTGACACTCAGTAAATGGATCGGGTTGGCAGGAACTTAATGGTGGCCATGCTCATTTCAAAGATTTATTTTATTTTGAATTTTTATATTTAAGATTTGGATTTATTTTGGGATATGCTTTGTTGTAATAAGGCCATTACTATTAACTGTTTTATGCATGCATTTTATTTGATTTTATTATGATACGATTATTATTAAATCAAGGTTTAACAACTTTTCTTGAAAATAAATTTTGTATGTTTGACACCTAAACACAAATGATTTTCAATTTAATAGATATCAGACTTCAAGAATAACACCGTTTTCAATTTGAACTCAACACAAACAAATCTTTCTTCAACACCACCCAAATTTTCCAAAGTAACAAACAAGTTTTTGAAATGTTTTTCTCAAGGAACATACCAGATCCGGTCGAGGCTCGTGGGTAGGGTTTGGGTGTTTCATTTTATATCGAGCCTAGGTTTCAAAAACTCATTTGTGGGTTATGGGGTTCAAAAAAAGGTTTTCAAAAGTTTGTTTGAAAATACATGTTGTCCGGAAGTATCGCACCTTGAGTCTCCGGCATCCAAATCCGTAAGTTCCCTTATTTTATGTTTGTTAAAACAATGTTATGACTATATTTTTGGTATCTATTTTGTGTGTGCTGGTTTGGATATAGAAATTGTATGTATAAATATCAATTTTCTTTTGTGTTTAGATATCGAGTTGTGAGAAAGAAGTTTTAGATTTGGTTTATTAGTGTTATTAGATCGAGAGTGCAACGTGAGCATAGTGTGGAAGGTTAGACGCGTGGATTTGTTAGTTAGTTGGAAATTTCGAGGATGAAATTTCTTTAAGGAGGGCCGATTTGTAACATCCTGAAATTGGGCCTAGTAGGATTGGGCCCATTGAGCCTTAGGCGTAGGAGCGTTTAAAATTTTTGGGAATAAGAAAACAGATTTAATGCAAGTTGGATCTAGTAGGTGAGTGATTTTGGAAGGTTAAGGGGGCTTCTATGAAGTCTCGGGTTCAAGTTTGGCCTTAGGGAAAAGGTAATGAGATTTGGTCGCAAAGGGAAGTTAAGTCCCAGGTTTATAGGACCTTATCGGGTATTAAAGCGAGTTGGACCAGTGGCATACCAGTTGGAGTTGCCTCCGGAGTTGAGGCAGATGCACGATGTATTTCATGTTTCTATGCTACGTCGTTACCAATCAGATCCATCTCATATAGTGCCAGTTGAGGAGGTGGAGCTGAGACCAGATTTGTCCTACGAGGAGGAGCCGATTCAAATTTTGGAACGAGATGTGAAGGTACTACGGAGGAAATCCGTTCCTCTAGTCAAAGTGTTGTGGCGTAATCATGGATCGGAAGAAGCTTCGTGGGAGCCGGAATAAGCAATGCGACAGCAATACCCTCACTTAATTTATCCAGGTAATTTCGAGGTTGAAATTATTTTAAGGGGGTAGAACTGTAATATCCGGGTTTTAGGGGTTGTGTATTTTTGCTTAAATATATGTGGAAGCATGCCTGTGTGTATTTTTGAATGTGTCTTGTGGATTTTGAGAACTTTAGAGTGTAGGTAAGTGCCTTAGAAAATGTTAGATTTTAAGTCTTAAAGGGGGAGCTAGGCAAATAAGGCCTTAAGAGAATTTGTAGGGGTAATTGGACATAAAAGTGGGCTTGTTAAACTGGCAAGGAGGCGCCACTTAGGGCCTTGGTAAGTGACACCTTAAGCATTGGAGAAGGGCTCAGGTTCAAGCAGCAGGGGAAGCAAAAGGGGAGTTTTATTTTGCAGCAAGAAGAAACAGAGGTGGACGGCAATGGGACACTAAGGGGATGAGCTTTAGATGTGGTCAATTTCTTTTTAAAATTCGGCTAAGACAGGAAGATAAATGTTGATTTCTTTCAATTATTTTGAATGAGTGATAAAGAGAAGTTTTAGGAGAAAAAGAAAGGATTAGATAAGGGGAAAGAGAGTTGGCCAAATGGAGGGGTCTAGGTGTAGTATTTTCGGCAAAAGGGAGGAGTATGGCCATTTGCTTTCTTTTCTTTTCAATTGTGCCTCTGCCGAAATTCTTTCTCTGTTGAAAACCGAAAGTGAATCTTCTCTTCTCCTTTTGGTTTGTCAAAGCCGAAAACACAAGTAAGCCTAGCCGATTTCTTTATCTTTTTCTTCTTCAAGTTGATCACTTTTCCATAGAGCCGATTTGATCATAGCACTAAAAGCTAAAATATCCCTTGTGCTAGCCGAATCTTCATTTATCACCATTACCGAATTGCTCAACCTTTCTCTTCTTCTTTTCACAATTTTCCAAAAGCCAAAAGTAAGTTCTTCCTAGACCATATCCGATTGTTCATTAAACTCCAAAAGCCGAAACCAATTGATCAACATCTAGCCTACATAGCCAAATATCTCTGTGGATTCAAGCAAGGGTGCAGTCGATTTTTGTAGTAAGGGGTAAGGATCAACTGTTGCTTTTCTTCTTTCTTTTCTTTTGGGTTAGCTGAAATTAGGGCTCTAATCTCTTTTACTGATCTTTGGCTGAAACTATGAAAGAGGTTTCTGGATTTGGTTATTGTCGACTACAAGGAGGAGATCATTCGGGATTTCAAGGTCTAAGGTAAGCAAGTGAGGTTTTAGGCCGAAGGCCATTTATTGTGTTTAAATGTTAGAATTGGATCTAACATGTACTATATAGGATTTCGACATCTCCATAGCCAAGTGACGATTTTCGGGATTTAGATCCACAAGGTAAGGGAGTGTTAATATTCGGCCGAGGCCATATTAAGTGTTAGTGTCTAGCCGATTCTAACATTGATTTTTAGGGAGGAGTACAATCTATTCGGTAAACTTTTGGGATTCAATGAACACGTTAGTAAACCAGGTGTGTAGCCCTACATTGATTCCTAATAAGATTTATGGTATTAATTTAAAACATATGTTAATAAAAATATGAAAGATGTGGCTTAAGGTACCATTCAATGGTATAGTGTATCCAGGTACGTTATCCTCCAAAGCTCTGTTAACAGTGTTATGAACATTGAATATGACACATATGTGAATTTGTTACGAATATGAAATAAGGTGTATTGCATGATTTCTGCATGGTTTGTATGACGCATGGGGCATACGGGTGATATTGAAAAGGGGAAGTGATCTGGTGGTTTTTACCACAATATCTGGTGACTCATGTCACATAATCTGAATGTGGTGACTAATGTCACGTATTACTATTTGGTGACTTTGTCACATTATCTGGTGGCTATTCCACAATTATAAGGGCGACGTGTAGTTGACTGCAGCGACTGCCTTCGATGGTGTGTAGCGGATGGAGGGTTGATTTAGTAATCCCCACGGTGTGATGGCAGGTACGGGTGATGTGTAGAGGATGGATATTTAGGTGGGGTTGGGATTGCATCATTGCCTATATTTGTTATGTATGATCTGATATGCCTAAGTCGTTTGGGAGTTTGTGTTGGTTATTACACACTGAGTCTGTTTGACTCACCCCTCGTGGGCTAACATTTTGCAGGTGACACTCAGTAAATGGATCGGGTCGGCAGGACCTTAGTGGTGGCCATGCTCAGCTCAGCTTTTTTTTTATTTTGAATTTTTATATTTAAGATTTGGATTTATTTCGGGATATGCTTTGTTGTAATAAGGCCATTACTATTAACTGTTTTATGAATGCATTTTATTTGATTTTATTATGATACGATTATTATTAAATCAAGGTTTAACAACTTTTCTTGAAAATAAATTTTGTATGTTTGACACCTAAACACAAATGATTTTCAATTTAATAGATATCAGAATTCAAGAATAACACCATTTTCAATTTGAACTCAACACAAACAAATCTTTCTTCAACACCACCCAAATTTTCATCCTCTACACATCATCCGTGCCTGCCATCACACCGTGGGGATTACTAAATCGACCCTCCATCCGCCACACACCATCGAAGGCAGTCGCTGCAGTCAACTGCACATCGCCCTTATAATTGTGACATAGCCACTAGATAATGTGACAAAGTCACCAGATAGTAATACGTGACATTAGTCACCACATTCAGATTATGTGACATGAGTCACCGGATATTGTGGTAAAAACCACCAGATCACTTCCCCTTTTCAATATCACCCGTATGCCCCATGCGTCATACAAACCATGCAGAAATCATGCAATATACCTTATTTCATATTGGTAACAAATTCACATATGTGTCATATTCAATGTTCAGAACACTATTAACAGAGCTTTAGAGGATAACGTACCTGGATACACTGTACCATTGAATGGTACCTTAAGCCACATCTTTCATATTTTCATTAACATATGTTTTAAATTAATACCATAAATCTTAATAGGAATTAATGTAGGGCTACACACCTGGTTTACTAACGTGTTCACTGAATCTCGAAAGTTTACCAAACAGATTGTACTCCTCCCTAAAAATCAATGTCAGAATCGGCTAGACACTAACACTTAATATGGCCTTGGCCGAATATTAGCACTCCCTTACCTTGTGGATCTAAACTCAAAATCGCCACTTGGCTATGGAGATGTCGAAATCCTATATAGTACATGTTAGATCCAATTCTAACATTTAAACACAATAAATGGCCTTCGGCCTAAAACCTCACTTGCTTACCTTAGACCTTGAAATCCCGAATGATCTCCTCCTTGTAGTCGAAAATAACCAAATCCCGAAACCTCTTTCATAGTTTCGACCAAAGATCAGTAAAAGAGATTAGAGCCCTAATTTCGGCTAACCCAAAAGAAAAGAAAGAAGAAAAACAACAGTTGATCCTTACCCTTTACTACAGAAATCGACTGCACCCTTGCTTGAATCCACAGAGATATTCGGCTATGTAGGCTAGATGTTGATCAATTGGTTTCGACTTTTGGAGTTTAATGAACAATCGGCTATGGTCTAGGAAGAACTTACTTTCGGCTTTTGGAAAATTGTGAAAAGAAGAAGAGAAAGGTTGAGCAATTCAGCAATGGTGATAAATGAAGATTCGGTTAGCACAAGGGATATTTTGGCTTTTAGTGCTATGATCAAATCGGCTCTATGGAAGAGTGATCAACTTGAAGAAGAAAAAGATGAAGAAATCGACTAGGCTTACTTGTGTTTTCGGCTTTGACAAACCAAAAGGAGAAGAGAAGATTCACTTCGGTTTCAACAGAGAAAGAATTTCACAGAGGCACAATTGAAAAGAAAAGAAAGCAAATGGCCATACTCCTCCCTTTTGCCGAAAATACTACACCTAGACCCCTCCATTTGGCCAACTCTCTTTCCCCTTATCTAATCCTTTCTTTTTCTCCTAAAACTTCTCTTTATCACTCATTCAAAATAATTGAAAGAAATCAACATTTATCTTCCTGCCTTAGCCGAATTTTAAAAAGAAATTGACCACATCTAAAGCTCATCCCCTTAGTGTCCCATTACCGTCCACCTCTGTTTCTCCTTGCTGCAAAATAAAACTCCCCTTTTGCTTCCCTTGCTACTCGAACCTGAGCCCTTCTCCACTGCTTGAGGCGTCACTTACCAAGGCCCTAAGTGGCGCATCCTTACCACTTTAACAAGCCCACTTTTATGTCCAATTTCCCCTACAAATTCTCTTAAGGCCTTATTTGCCTAGCTCCCCCTTTAAGACTTAAAATCTAACATTTTCTAAGGCACTTACCTACACTTTAAAGTTCTCAAAATCCACAAGACACATTCAAAAATACACACAGGCATGCTTCCATATATATTTAAGCAAAAATACACAACCCCTAAATCCTGGATATTACACCTTAAATATCATACCCTAAATCACAAACACCAAAACCTAAACCTTAAACTCAAAACCCCAAACCATAAATTTTAGACCATAAAACTCGAACCATAAACTTTAAACTGTAAACCTTAAGCTATAATCCGAGACCAACTTTTTGGGAATTTATGTGGCCAATGTTAGTGTAGTACAAAATATATATTTTAATAGCTAACACATTAACCATAAATCACTCATGAGGGATTTCGGTTTGGGATTTTGGGTCATATAGCTACCACCTTAAACTCTAAAATCCTAAACTTAATCCATAAACCCCAAACTCAAAAACCCAACACATTAACCATTTCCCCCCAAACCCCTAACACTAAACCTATAAACCCTAAATCATAAACCCAAAACCCTAACCCATTAACCATTTTACCATAAACTTCTAACCCTAAACCTTAAGCCCTAACCACTAACACTTAAACCTTAATACCATTAACACTAAGATATTAAACACTATACAATAAACCCAAACAACAAACTTTAAAACACTAAACCCATACACCAAAATAACAAACCCTAAACCATAAAATTAACATACTAAATATTAAACCCTAAATCAATTTTAATAGCTTAATTTGTAACTTAAATGAAAACTTCTAAATTTTTTGGTTAGCAATTTGTAACTTTTCATAATTAAGTAACTAAAATGAAACTTTCTCATTGCTTATAAGTGAATATATTAAAATAAAATATAATTCAAAGCAAGAAGAAGAAAAAAATATGAAAAAATTTTAGCGGTGTTTTTCGAAAAGCACCGCTAATGCTCAGGTCTTTAGCGGCATTTTTCTAAAAGCGCCGCTAATGCCCAGGTCTTTAGCGGCATTTTTCAAAAAGTGCCACTAATGCCTAGGTCTTTAGTAGCGTTTTTCAAAAAGCACCGTTCATGCTCAGGTCTTTAGCGGTGTTTTTCTAAAAGCGCCGCTAATGCTCAGGTCTTTAGTGGCGTTTGGGGAAAAAAGGCCGCTATTTTTCCTTTTTAGCTGTTTTGGAAATAAACGCCGCTATTGCTCAACTTTTTATGGCGTTTTGTTTCAAACGCCGCTAATGTATAATATTTGCGGCATTTTTCATTAAAACACCACTAAAAACGCCGCTAAAAGTCTATTTTGGTGTAGTGTTTAGAGTGGAAGCCTCCGAAAAAAGTGTCTGAAGTCCGCAATTTTCTGGGACTTACTGGTTATTATCGACGGTTTGTAAAAGGCTTTTCAATGATTGCAACTCCGTTGACGAGATTACTTTAGAAAGATGTGAAATTTGAATACTCTAAAAATGTCAGAAAAGCTTTGATCAGTTGAAAGCTCTACTGACTGAAGCTCCAGTGCTATTACAACCAGAATCCAGTAAAGAATTTGTGATATATAGTGATGCTTCATTGAATGGTTTGGGATGTGTTTTGATGTAGGAAGGCAAAGTTATAGCTTATGCCTTAAGACAATTGAAACCGCATGAAAAGAATTATCCGACACACGACCTTGAATTAGCTACAATTGTATTTACTTTAAAAATTTGGCGCCACTATTTATTTCATGAAAAATGTCATGTGTTTTAAGATCATAAAAGTTTGAAATATCTAATGACTTAGAAAGACTTGAATCTGCGACAGAGAAGATGGCTAAAACTGTTACAAGACTACGAGCTTGTGATTGATTATCATCCGGGTAAAGCAAATGTTGTTGCTGATGCTTTGAGTCAAAAATCATTGTTTGTGTTACGTACGACAAATGCTCATCTAAACCTGTCTGATGATGGTTCAGTTTTGGCTAAATTGAAAGCGAAACCATTGTTCTTACAACAAATTTGTGATGCTCAGAAAGTTGATAATGAAATGTTAAAGAAACGAGCTCAGTGTGATTTAAATTTTGATTCTGAATTTCTTATTGATATTGATGATTGTTTGAGATTCCAAGGTCGGATTTGTATTCTGAGAAATCCAGAATTGATTCAGTTGATTTTGAAAGAAGCTCATAGCAATCGCTTATCTGTTCATCAGGGATGTACAAAGATGTATAATGATTTGAAACAATTTTACTGGTGGCCTGGAATGAAAAGAGATATCTTTGATTTTGTTTTGAAATGTTTAATCTGTCAGCAAGTTAAAGCTGAACATCAGGTGCCATCAAGTTTATTACAATCGATTATGATTCTTGAGTGGAAATGGGATAAAGTGACGATGGATTTTGTTTCGGGTTTGCCTCTAACTCTGAGAAAGAAAGACGTGACCTGGGTTGTAATTGATAGATTGATGAAATTAGCCCATTTTATTCTGGTACGATCTGATTCTCGACTTGATAAATTAGCTAAGCTATATATTTTTGATATTGTGAAATTGCACGAGGTGCCACTATCTATTGTGTTTGACGGAGATCCGAGGTTTACTTTGCGATTTTGAAAGAAATTGCAAGAGGCTTTAGGTACGAAATTTCTCTTCAGTGCTACTTTTCATCCATAGACAGATGGTCAATCCAAGCGAACTATTCAGATACTTGAGGATATGTTGAGATGTTGCATTCTTGAGTTTGAAAGTACGTGGGAATAGTATTTGCCATTGATTGAATTCGCGTATAATAATAGTTTCCAATCGAGCATTAAAATGGCACCGGACGAAGCCTTATACGGTCATAAATGCCGAACACCATTATACTGGTCAGAGCTCAGCGAAAATAAGATTCACGGGGTTGACTTGATAAAAGAGACTGAGCAGAAAGTGAAATTAATTTGTGATAGTTTGAAAGCAACATCTGATCGATAGAAATCATACGCAGACTTGAAACGAAAAGATATTGAATTTGAGATCGGTGATAAAGTGTTTATAAAAGTGTCTCCATGGAAGAAAATATCTCGATTTAGCAAAAAGGGCAAATTGAGTCCGAGATTCATCGGGCTGTATGAGATTATTAAGCGTATCGGGTCGGTTGCGTATAGATTGTTGTTACCACCTGAGTTAGGAAAGATTCATAATGTGTTTCATATATCGATGCTTCAACGATACAGATCAGATCCCTCACATGTGATTTCTCCATCTGAGATAAATATCCAGTCCGATATGACTTATGAAGAAAAATCGATCCGTATCTTAGCTCGTGAGGTAAAAGAATTTAGATATAAGAAAATTTCATTAGTAAAAGTAATGTGGCATCGACATGGTGTTGAAAAGGCTACGTGGGAGACTGAAGATGCTATGAGACAGCAATATCCAAATCTATTTAACGGTAAGATTTTTGGGGACGAAAATGCCTAAGGGGGGAGAGTTGTAACAGTCCGATTTATACCCTAGTCAAAATAGTGGTTTCGGGACCACAAATCTGAGTCAAAAAATATTTTAATATTATTTTCGAGTTTACAACATGTGAATTGGTATGTGTGAAATTTTTGTGATTTAATTTGATCGTTTCTGTGCTCAATTTGAGAAAAATGACTTAATTGCATAAAAGGTAAAAGTGACATTCTCTATGTTAATGTGTTTAATTGAGTTGGCTTTTGAATATGATGGTCTTAAATGGTAATTAGACTATTTTGATTGATAATGGACATTAATGGCCTTAATATATATATGTTTTATATGTTAATTAAAAAGGTTAATATGGTAAATGATTAAGTAATGTTTATTAATTAAAACAAATCATAAGATATGGCCATTATGTTCGTCCATTTTGCCAAATTTGAAAGAAAAAGAAAGAAAAGAAAGCAAATAGGGTTCGGCCTTGATGTTCTTTGATTAATGTATGTGTTTTGGTCCGTTTTCGATGATTTTTACGTTTTTATGATCGTTCTTAGCATTCTATCAAGCCCATGCCTCAATTTTAGAATTTGATGATAATTTTGAGTTATTCCATTAATGATTTTGTGAGTTTAATGATGTTAATTGATGAATTATGAAAGCTTGGTGTGAGATTAATATGTTTTGTATTTGGATTTTTGATGAATTTGAGTATTATTGGGCTAAATTGTGAAAATAAGAAATTAAAAGACTTAAATCTAAAATAAATGAAAAATATGGTCTTATATGAAATGTATAAACATTCGGCCTAGCATGTGTAACATGAAATTATGTATGTTTTGAGATTTTATGAAATAGGGACTTAAATGTCAAAATGTGAAAATATTACGGCTAATTTGTAAAATGCCTTAAATGTGCGTTTATGGATTGAATTGAATGATTTGGTGAATAAAAGAGTTAAATTTGAATTTATATAGATCAAGAACAAAAGAAAACGGAATTAGATTGGGGGAAATCGAAAGTGGCGTAGTCGTTTCCATCTGTTCGTATCCGTACGAGGTAAGTCTATATACAAATAAATGTGTTTGAGTTGATTTATTCATGCTTATATGAAATTGAATTATGATGAATGATTATGGGAGGTGCATATGTGAAATCTGAGAAAGTTTAGACAATGTATCAATGTTTGAAAAGTGATGTATAAACCATAGGAATAGTTAGGATACATATGTCATGACATAGGGTTATGTGTTATTGTGTAAGACCACGTCTGGGACATTGGCATCGATTTGTTATTTACATGTGAGACCATGTCTGGGACAGTGGCATCGATATTTGATTACATGTAAGGCCACGTCTGGGACGTTGGCATTGTATGAGCTCTCTGAAATATTCGAGTATCCTTATGGATTCCGAACGGTTCAACAGGCATTCCGAGAAATGAATGAATATGTGAAATGTGTTTCCGATGGAAGTACATTTAAAATGTATGCAAAGTTCGAGTATGAAAAGTAAGTATATATGAAAAATGTAGAATTGAGATACATGTATGAGAACATTGAAATAAAATGTGCTATGATCAAATGAACTATATAGACTTGTGATATGTTGGTAAGCAAGTGGTTAGAAACAATTGAGCCAAAAGAGAAATATGAATTTGCTATTGTGTTATGCCTTATAGTTTATGTGAATGAAATGATTTTTAAATGATATATATGATAAGTTTATTTGTATATGGCTTACTAAGCTTTTGAAAGCTTACTTTGTCTGTGTTTGCATTGTTTTATAGTTTATCGAAGCTACTGGAAGCTTGGTGATCGTCGAGGATCATCACCACACTATCGAACTATATTTGGTACCTTTTGAAAATATACATTTTGAAGTATGGCATGTATAGGCTAGAAATGTTAAGATATGTTTTGGGACATGTATATATATAGGCATGTGAAATGGCTTGTTAATGAATGTGACTATGGGTGAATGTAGTTCATGATATGTGATGCAAAATTTGATATGTTTTGTTGTGCTTATGAATGGCCAAATGAAATGGTCAAATATATTATGTTTTGGGCTGCTTTGGATTATAATTTAATGCTTGTTTGATACTTGTAGGTAAGACCCAAAATAGGTGGCAATTTGGCCTTGCAAATGGCCTATAATTTCCCACACAGTTGAGCACACGGGCGTGTGTCTTGACTGTGTCCTTCACAGTCCCAACTCGAAGCAAATTAGTGTTGCACACGGGCCAGATACACGGGCGTGTGATAGGCTGTGTGATTCAATTCAGTATTACACACGTGTCAGACACATGGGCGTGTGACAGGCCGTATGGCTCTAATCATTTTTGCACACGGGCTGAGGCATGGGCCAAGGCACGGCTGTGTGAGGCACATGGCCTAGCCATACAGGCATGTTCCCTGTTTTGAAATAAAATTTTTCTAAGTTCAGTAAAGTTTCTGTATGAGATCGGTTTAGTCCCGAACCCTCTTTAAAGCATGTTTAAGGTCTCGTAGACTTTCTAATGGGACTTTATGTGTATGAATTATTACGAAATGACGTTACAAGATTGATGTTATGAGACGAGTGAAAAATGTTTCGATATGTCTGGTAATGCCTCTTGACCTTAGTCCGACGACGGATATGGGTTAGGGGTGTTTCATTTTTTGCCTCATTCTTAATACATTTTTGGGTGATTATTCGATGTTAATTGTGAATTTTATGCTCCTAATCATTTAAATTCATGTTTTTATACTTAGGAGAACATTTGGGAGCAAAAGGAGCGAAAACCGGAAAACTAAAGCAAGGTAAAGGGGCCACACATGCTGGACCATTCTACGTGGCCTGCACACACTCCCGTCTGAGCCACACAATGATGTGGCAGGTCGTGTGGATTTTGTGAATTCCACTCCCAACAACGAAAAAATATAATTTTTAGGGTTTTGGGGCATTTTGAGACCTATATATGACAAAAATAAGAAGACAGGAGTGAACCGTCATAGAATATTCAAGAAACAACTCAGAAAAAACCATTGAAGCGGATTTTGAATCATATTTCCGTCAAGATTGAAGATTCCCAATTGATTTATCAGGAGATTATAATGAGTTTATTTATTTCTTTCTGTTATTGTAACGCCCCAAATAAATTATTTTCGCTTCTGTAAAAATTGACACAAATGTGTATCTGTTTCAGTGGTTATGTGTTCCGGTTAGGTGTGAGAGGTCTTGGGTTTAAACCCTACTTCTGTTAATTTTGTTATTTTTTTTATCTAAGCTTTATCCTCGTTCAGTGGGCTTTCATTAAATTCCATGTAAATTCATATTAGAATGAGCTTACTGGTTCGAGTGGTAAGGGGGTTGTTGTGTTGGAGGTCCTGTGTTCGAATCCTTGCGAAGGCGAGGGTATTATTTCTTTTGCTCGGCTCTGTGATAAAGTTCCAGTCGTATTAGAATTCAAAGTAGTGAGTGGTTGATTGTGGATGTAGTGGGATTTGGGTAAAACTTATTTTCCAAAAATCTCTCTTGGAAATCTGACGTTCCTTCTCTTCTACTACTATTTCCCTTTTCTTTTCTACAAAAATTTTCCCCTTTTCCTTTCTAATTTTAACAAAATTGTGCCTCCTTGTTGCGGATTTTTGAACCATGGTGTTTATTCGTCTGGTAAGTAGAGATAGTTGTTTTGCCAAGTAGTGAGTTTCTCATTTAATCTGTTTGGTGTTGTCAAATTCTCATTGATGTGGAGTCTGTGTTTTGACAGCAACGAATCGAGAAGATTGTGACTCGCCTCTTGCGGAATTGTAGTCAAATATCATTCGAGGTGTTGGGATAAGCGATGAACGCTTGTTTTGAATTGTTTTCGGCTTTGTAGCTAAGGTTTAATCATGTGAAAAGTCTAATTTTGAGTGTTGGTATGTCGACCTTTCGGTTCTTGAGGGTTCATGGTTGCTGTAGCGTCGAAACGATACCAGGTGTGTACCCGAAATGCAAAAAATGAGACTTCGGCAAAAGCTTAAAAACTGCACTGTCGACACCACACGTGTGTGTGGTTGCCTGTGTAGATGGCCGTGTTTGAGACACGGTCGTGTGATCGACGTAGACATGGCCGTGTGCAACACACGGCCATGTGGTGGCTGAAGTGTGGCTGTGTAGGCCACACGTGTTTGGCCAATTTAGGCATGTAGGCCCACACGAGCAAGGCCAATCTGGGCGTGTGAGCCCACAATGGAAAGCCACATGGGCATGTGGGCCCAGTAATCTAAAATTTTCCCTATAGTCGTACTAGTCGCTCCGGTCGACTGTGGGCCTATTGTGGGGTTGCAAGGGCTACTCAATCCCTATTTTAAACATTATGATATTCTGATAGACTGATTTGAGTAGGATTCTAAATGTATGCCTGAATGTACTGCCATATGTATATCTGTTATTCATTTAAAAGCATGTCGAGCATGTTTAATCTGATAATTTCAGTATCTAATTTTCTGTATCTGATTTGGGGTGGGATTTGTATTTGAGGAGGAAGTATACTGATCGACGTTAATCGCCTAAACTCTGGCAGCATGGTTGCATATATTCTAATATGTGTCCTAATGACATAGGTTGCTGTGTAGGGATGGGTGGGTGTTTTTAACCCCACATGGTGTGATGGGATGGTCGGAATGGTGTGTAGAGAATGGGGTAGGATTTATGCATGTTTGCTTCTGGACCTAATTCTGAATCTGAGACTGTATCTGCTTCTGACTTTGTTATTAAACCTGTATGTTTGCATGCTTAACTTTGTTGGGTTACACACTATGTTTACGTAAACTCACTTCTGTTTGTCTGTTTTTTCAGGTAATCCAAAAACTTAGGCGGATCGGTGCGACGGAGTCTCACGGTGACCACAAGTTTGTGAATTGACTTTAAACAATGGTTTTATTCGATTTGAATTATTTCGGGAGTTTTGTAATTTTTGGGCTCTCTGGACTATTTAAATTTTTATTTGGTTTTGGTTATGTTTTAACTTTTATAGCGACATTTGTCTAAAATTATGGTTTCTGAAATCAAAGATTTTTCCAAAAGTACGAACTGGTGTTTTTTTTCAAAGTATAACGATTTAAAACCTCCGCTGTAAATATTGTTTTGGTAAATGAATTCATTAAATAAACATTGTCAGTAATAGTTATAAAACTTGGATAATTTAATGAAACCACACTGTTTTCAAAACTCAATCCTTGTGGCATTACCAGATTCGGCCATAACGTCTAGGCCGGGTTTAGGGTGATACATTTAGTGGTATTAGAGCCAGGTTGCAAAACTCGACTGTGAATTTTGGGTTCCAAATTTTTTTAAGAAAGAAGTGGTTTAGAAATATTTTTGATGAATTGGGAAATATGTAGTACATCGAGTCTTCGGTGCCGATCCTGTAAGTATTTTTGAAATTTTGATAGAAAACTCTAAAAACACTGTAGTTAGTACTCTTTGAAACTGAACAAAATAGTTGAAGACTGAAACTTTTGGAAGCAAAACTGAACTTCGATAATTTATGCATAAAACATCCGCTAGTAAATACTGGAAATGATGCATAAAACTTTTAATGTAGATTAAAACTCGAATTTACGATGAGCGCTCGTGGAACTCATGGACATGGTATTCGAGGTCGTGGTAGAGACCGTAGGGGGCTCAAGCTGAATCTTCCTCTCTGGGCAGAATGTCAAACTTGGATATGAGTGAGACACTAGTATCGCCTGTTACTGAGACTGGGTCTCAAAGTCGCTCGGCTGGGGACAACGCACTGTCCTAAGCCATGTTGAGGATCTTAGAGAGGATCGCTAGACCCTATTCTAGAGCTAGGGGCTGAAGGTCGGTAATTGAATGACTCCGATCTAATGGTGCTGAGTTGTTTAAGGATGCCATTGGAGTCACCCTTAATGTGGCCAAATATTGGTTGGAGGCCACTGAGAGGATCATGAATGATCTAGACTGCATTCCTAAGCAGAAACTGAAAGGTGCAGCTTCTTTCCTTTGCGATGAGGCTTTTCAGTGGTGGTTGACAGTTGAGGAGGATACCCAGCCTGATCGTTTGAGTTGGGATTTCTTTAAGACTACCTTCTAGAGCAAGCATGTGGGAGCTAGTTATGTGGATGCTCATATGCGTGAGTTCATGAATCTCATGTAAGGCGATAGATCTGTGGCCGAGTATGAGGCCGAGTTTCTGAGGCTGAGCCACTACGCTCGAGGCATGGTGGCGACTGAGTATGAGAGGTGCGTCCGATTTAAGGATGGCTTAAGGGATAATTTGAGGGTGCTGATAGCTCCACAGAGGGAGTGAGAGTTTGTGGTTCTAGTGGAGAATGCGAAGATCACCGAGGATGTTAAGCGCATGGAGCACCAGAATAGGGATCGTGAGAGGGCTAAGAACAAGAGGGATTCAAAGCCCTCTAGTTCTATTCAGAGGCCTAACAAAAAGGCCAGTCTTGATTGGCCTATTAGAGTTGGAGTCCCTGTTGTTCCTACTGGGTTACAGCCATGCAGTGATTGTGGTAAGCGCCATCCAGGTGAGTGTTGGAGGAGGATAGAGCCTTGTTTGAGGTGTAGGTATCTGGAGCACCGTATCAAGGAGTGTCCACAGAGGGCTGATCAGATGTAAGCTTTGGTACAGGGTTCTTTGCAGCCACAGAGGGTAGTTCAACAGCCACCTAGGGGCTGTGGACGGATGGAGGTGGTAATGGCATGGGCCGTGGGCAGAGAGCACCAGGCAGAGGTGCTGGTCAGACTAAAGCGAGGCAACTTGCACTGGTTTATACTGCACGATGTCTAGAGGATAGAGATGCTCCGATGTCATCATCGGTACGTTCCTTATATTTGATGTACCTTATACTACTCTAATAGACATAGGTTCTACACACTCCTATGTAGCTAATACTGTATCTAAAACTTTGGGGATTTCTATTGAGAGCACTTCTAGTGAGGTTGTTGTACTGAGTCTGTTGGGGCTATCTGTTTGGGTTAGTAAACTTTATAGGGATGTTCCTCTAATGGTGTAAGGGGCTCCGTTTGAGGAGTTTGATCTAATTCTGGGTATGGACTGGTTGGTTGAGCATCGATTCAGTTTGGACTGTGCGTCTAAGAGGGTTGTTCTGAGGACCAAGGATGATATAGAGGTGGTTGTGATTGGTGAGCGTCAATATTATTTATTTAATATGATCTCCGCTTTTATGGCTGAGAAACTGATTCGAAAAGGGTATGAGTCGTACTTGCCTTCCATCAATGTTTCGATTCGAGTACTCCTCTGTTAGGGATATCAGAACAGTGTGGGACTTTCTAGATGTCTTTCCTAAGGAGTTACCGGGTTTGCCTCTGAATCAGGAAGTCAAGTTTGGAATCGAGCTTCTACAGGGTACAGCTCCAGTGTTTATCACTCTATACCGTTTGGCACCAAAGGAGTTTACGGAGCTTAAGGCTCAACTGTAAGAGCTTCTGGATCGTGGTTTCATTCATCCTAGTGTGTTTTAGTGTAACAGTCTAGTTTATACCCTAGTCAGAACAGTGGTTTTAGGACCACGAATCCGAGTCGTATAATATTTTAATATTATTTTTTGTGCCATTGATATGTGACTAAGCATGTGCTAAATTTTCATGAGTTAATTTGTTTGTCTATGTGTTTAATTTGAGCAAAGGATTTAATTGCATTGATTTGTAAATTAGCATGCTACATGAAAAGGTGCCTATTTGTCATTTCTTTAAAAGCATGGGGGAATTGTATGGCAAATTTGCCTATTACCTAAGTTAGTGGACGGCACAAGTACTAAAATGGCTTTAATTCATTTGTTGTATATGTTTTATTATAAGGGTAATTTTGTAATTAGAATAATAATATGTTTTGTAATAAAACAAACAAATGAAAGTGGGAGATCATCTTCATGCCTTACCACCAGAAAATCAAAAGAAAAGAAAGGTTTAAAAGCTCTCATACATTCGGCACATACAAGCTTAAATTCAAGGTTAGTTTTTGATCCCTTTTTATAATTTCTATGTTTTTGTGATCGTTACTTCGAGAGCTATCAAGCCCATGTCTCAATTTGATGAATTGATTTGTTCATGAGAAATACCATTGATGATAAATTGTGCTTTGTGATGATTCATGGTGTTAAATGAGAGATTTGAGTTAGATGAACATACTTTGTTCTTAAACCTTTGATGAATTTAGCAAAATAGGGCTAAATTATGAAAATGGTAAATTGAAGGACTAAATTACAAATTTGATGAAAAATATGGGCTTGTATGATATATATGTATATTCAGCTAAGCATGAGTGTGGGTTGATTTTGTGAATTTGATGTTTTGAGAAAAATGGACTAATTTGATAAATTGTGCAAATATGAGGGTTAAATGGTAAATAGCCTTAAAATGTGTCCTTGGATTGAATTGAATGAATTAATGAGTAAAAGGGTTAATTCTCAATATGTTTAGATCAAGAACCGAGGAAAACGGACTTAGATCGTGGGAAAGCGAAAAGTAACCGAGTAGCCATTTTCATTCCGATAAACTGAATCCGAGATAAGTCACTAAACAAATAAATGTAATTGTGTGAGATTGTTAATGTTTATATGGCTAATGTGGATATTGATATATTATGTGATGATATGCATATGAATTCTGAGATAAGGCCGATCTAGCAAAAATGTCCGATAAGTCCTGTACGAACCTAGGAGTAGATAGGATTAGCTATGTCATGACATAGGCATCTGTTCTGTTAATCATGTAAGACCACGTCCGGGACGTTGGCGTTGATTTGAGATTTGTGTAAGACCACCTCTGGGACGTTGGCATCGATATGAGCTTTACGTGTACGACCACGTCTGGGACGTTGGCATCGATATGAGTTTTACGTATAAGACCATGTCTAGGACATCAACATCATATTGATTCGTATAAGACCCTGTCTGGGACAGTGGCATCGATATCTGAGTACATGTAAGACCTAGTCTGGGATGTTGGCATTGTACGACCATTCTGAGTTTTTCGAGCGTCTTACTAGATTCCTAAAGGTTCAACGGGCAAGTCTGTGATACGAATAGTAAATTTGAGCTTTGAACATTCAAGTGAACGAATGTCTGATTCAGGTACATTTGGTATATACACAAGTGTGTATAATAAGGTAAGTACCTATACGACTTAGTTTGAAGAGAAGTAAGATTAAATATGATGCAAGAATGATTGTGAAAGAGCTATGTGTACAAATGATTCTTGAATTGATGAATGTGGCAAATGTGGCCATAAGTATGAATCAAAGTATATATGTATAAATTGTTAAGTGAATGAGATGTGCAAATGTATCAAATTGCATATATGCTTTATAAGCTAAGTTTATTTGTATATTAACTTACTAAGCTTTTGGAAAGCTTACTCTGTGTGTCTGTTTTCTTTGTTTTATAGGTCGTCAAAGCTACTGAAGGCTCGGGACCGTCAAGGATCATCATCACACTACTAAACTCTTTTTTGGTACTCTTTGAAAAATGTATATAGCTCAATATGGCATGTATAGGCTAGATAGGTGTATATGATTATGTAGTAATCTTAGCCATGTGTTTTAGCTAGTTTTGAGTTGATAAAATGCTTGAATGAATGGGGTATGCAAAGCATGTTTTGGTATGGTTTGATGCATATGAAATGGTTAAGTTTTGGCTAAGCAAATGGATGATCTATGCTTGTAATGATATGAGTTTTAGTTTGTAATTTAGCATGAATGAGATTGGCATTGAATGTATAGACTGCATGGTCAATTTGGTATGTTTTTGGTTGCCATATAAGCACAACATGTGATAGAAAATGTTGCTTGTAGGTATGACCCATTTAGGTGGCATTTTGGTCTTGCAAATGACCTATAATGTCACACGGCCATGGCATATGGGGTTGCCTAGTGACCGTGGGGTAAAGTCAGTAGCTAGCTTATGAGCACATGGCCATGGCACACGGACGTGCCTAAAAGCCGTGTGAGAAAGTCAGTATATGGCCTAGTAGTGCATGGCCATAGCACACGGGGTGTTTGGTAACCGTGTTGTTTTGGCAGGATTGAACACGGTCAGGGTACACGAGCGTGTTGGGTGGACGTGGTAAGAAGTCATGTTCAACCATGGAGAGGACACACGGGTGTGTCTAGCAGCCATAGAGGGCACACGATTGGCTTCCACAAGCGTGTATCCCCTGTATTTTGAAAAAAAAATTAAGTTTTTGAAAACTTCTGTATATATTTCATTTTAGTCCCGACTTGATTTATAAGCATGCTTAGGGTTTCGATGACTCACTTAAGGGACATTATGTGTATGATAGACGAATTAAATGCATGAAATGTTATAAATGTTTTCGATCTGTCCGATAACACCTTTGACCCTATTCTAGCAACGGTTACGGGTTAGGGGTGTTACATTTAGTGGGGAGCACCAATTCTGTTTGTTAAGAAGAAAGATGGGACCATGAGAATGTGCATCGATTATTGGCAGTTGAACAAGTTAACTGTGAAAAATAAGTATCCACTTTCGAGGATTGATGACTTGTTTGATCAGTTTAGAGGAGCTTCGATGTTCTCTAAGATAGATCTTGTTGAGGGTTAAGGAAGCTAATGTTCATAAGACTGCATTTAGGACTCGTTATGGACATTACGAGTTCCTAGTTATGCCTTTTGGTTTGACGAATGCTCCGGCTGCATTCATGGATCTGATGAATCGAGTCTTTCAGCTGTATTTGGATCAACTCATCATGGTCTTTATCGACGATATTCTGGTATGCTCTAAGATCGAGGATGAGCATGATGAGCATCTTAGGGTGGTACTGCAGACTCTACATAAAAAATAGCTCTGCGCTAAGTTGAGCAAGTGCGAGTTCAGGTTACGAGAGGTAACTTTTCTAGGATATATGGTGTCTATTGAGAGGATTCATGTAGATCCAAAGAAGATTGAGGCTGTACTAGATTGGAAATAACCTAAGAATGGGTTTGAAATCCAAAGTTTCTTGGGTTTGGCGAGGTTATTATCGGCAGTTTGTTTAGGTATTCTCTCTTATTGCAGCTCCCTTAACTAAGCTTTTGCGAAAGGATGTTCCATTTTTCTAGACTGATGCGCAGCAATCGAGCTTTGAAAAGCTCAAGTCTGTTTTGACTTAAGCTCCTATTCTGACACAACCTGAATCCTGCAAGGAGTTAGTGGTCTACAGTGTGCATCACACGCCGGTTTAGTATGTGTAATGATGCAAGATAGAAAGGTTGTGGCTTATGCATCTCGTCAACTTAAGATACACGAAGGGAACTATCCGATACATGATCTTGAGTTGGCTGCCGTGGTCTTTGCGTTGAAAATCTGGAGGCACTATTTGTATAGTGAGAGGTGTATCATCTACACTGATCACAAGAGTCTCAAGTATCTCCTTACTCAGAAGGAGTTGAATCTTAGGCAGCGCCAATGGATTGAATTGCTCAAGGATTATGATTGCATAATAGAGTATCATCTGGTAAGGCTAATATGGTGGTCGATGCTCTAAGTCGTAGAGCGATGACTGATCTGAGGCGATGTTCGCTCGCCTTAGTTTGTTTAATGATGGGAGTATGTTAGCCGAGCTACAAGTTAAGTCGACTTGGTTTGATCAAATTCAAGATAAATAGATGGGGATGAGTCTCTGGGTTTGCGGTTTCGTCAGGTTGAGAGTGGCAATATTTTAGAATTTGGGTTGAATAATGATGGTGTTCTGTGTTTTCGAGGACGGATTTGTGTGCCAAATAATTCAGATTTGAGACAGTTAATTCTGAGGGAGGCGTATAGTAGCCCTTATACTATGCATCCTGGTGGTAATAAGATGTACCGCGATCTCCGTGAGTTGTACTGGTGGCCGGGTTTGAAGCGTAAGGTTACGAATTTTGTGGCTCAATGTCTGACATGCCAGCAGGTTAAGGCTGAGCACCAGTTGCCTTCAGGTTTGTTACAGCGAGTTAAGATTCCCTTATGGAAATGGGAACGTGTGACGATGGACTTCGTTAGTGGGTTGCCCTTGACACCCACTAAGAAGGATTCTGTTTGGGTTATCGTGGATCGATTGACCAAGTCTGCTCACTTTATTCTGGTTCGGACAGACTTTTCTACAGAAGTTAGCGAAGCTTTTCATTTCTGAGATTTTGAGACTACATGGGGTACCTGTTTTGATCATTTCTGATAGAGATTATCGTTTCACATCTCAATTTTGAAGAGGTTGCATGAGGCTCTAGGTTCGAGGTTGGACTTCAGTACTGCATTTCATCCTCAGAATGACGGTCAATCTGAAAGGGTGATTCAAATACTGGAAGACATGCTTTGGAGTTGCGTAATTGATTTATGAGGTAGTTGGGAGGATTATCTACCGCTACCTAAGTTCACCTACAATAACAACTTTCAATCTAGCATTCAGATGACCTTATGAGGTGTTGTATGGTAGTAACTGTCATATTCTGCTGTGTTGGACTAAGTTGAGTGAACGTTGGGTTTTGGGTCCTGAGTTGTTTTATGAGACTAAAGATAAGGTTAGACTAATTTGGGATCGTCTGAAGGTAGCTTCTGATAGACAGAAATCATATGCAAGCCTAAAGAGGCGTGATATTGAGTACTCTGTGGGGACTTCATTTTTCTTAAGGTTTCTCCATGGTAGAAGGTTCTGAATTCGATCGTAAGGTCAAGTTGGCCCTAGGTATATCGGGCCGTATTGGATTCTGAAGTGTGTGGGACCAGTTACTTATCAGTTGGAGCTACCTCTAGAGTTAAATCGTATCCACGATGTCTTCCATGTTTCGATGTTGAAGCGGTATCGGTCTGATTCTTCTCATGTTGTTTCTGTTGAGGAGATCGAGGTTAAGCCAGATTTGACTTTTGAGGAAGAGCCTGTTCAGATTCTAGATTTTGACATTAATGTTATGAGAAGGAAGTCTATACCGCTAGTGAAGGTTCTGTAGCAAAATCATGGCACTGAGGAAGCCACGTGGGAACCTGAGGACTCGATGCATCAACAGTATCCTCATATGTTCTGATCAGGTAAAGGTCAAAATTTCTTTTAGGGGGTAGAGTTGTATCGCCCCAAATAATTTATTTCTGCTTCTGTAAAATCTGACGCAAATATGTATCAGTTTTAGTGGTTATGTGTTCTGGTTAGGTGTGAGAGGTCTTGGGTTTAAACCCTACTTCTGTTCATTTTTGTACTTTTTGATCTAAACCTTATCCTCGTTCAAGCGGCTTTTATTAAATTTCATGTAAATTCATATCAGAATGAGCCTACTAGTTCGAGTGGTAAGGGGGTTGTTGTGTTGGAGGTCCTGTGTTCGAATCCTTGCGCTTGCGAGGGTATTATTTCTTTTGCTCGGCTCTATGATAGAGTTCCAGTTGTATTAGAATTCTGAGTAGTGGGTGGTTGATTGTAGATGTAGTGGGATTTAGGTAAAACTTATTTTCCAAAATCTCTCTTGGAAATCTGACGTTCCTTTTCTTCCACTGTTGTTTCCTCTTTTCTTTCCTACACAATTTTTCCCCTTTTCCTTCCTCGTTTTAACAAAATTGTGCCTCTTTTTGCGAACTTTTGAATCGTGGTGTTTATTCGTCTAGTAAACAGAGATAGTTGTTTTTCCAAGTAGGGAGTTTTTCGTTTAATCTTTTTGGTGTTGTCGAATTCTCGTTAATATGGAATCTGTGTTTTGGCAGAAGCGAATCGACAATATTGTGACTCGCCTCTTGCGGAATCGTAGTCAAATATTGTTCCAGGTGTTGGGGTAAGCGATGAACGCTTGTTTTGAATTTTTGTCGGCTTTGTAGCTACGATTTAATCGTGTGATAAGTCTAATTTTGAGCGTTGGTATGTCTATCTTTATGTTCTAGAAGGTTCGTGGTTGCTGTAGCGTCGAAACGATACCAGGTGTGTACCTGAAACACAGAAAACGAGGCTTCGACAAAAGTCAAAAAACTGCACTGTCGACGCTACACGGGCGTGTGGTCGCCCGTGTAGATGGCCGTGTGCGAGACACGGCCGTGTGATCGACGTAGACATGGCCGTGCGCAAGACAAGGTCGTGTGGTGGCTCGAGTGTGGTCATGTGGGCCACACGGGTTTGGCCAAGTTGGGTGTGTGGGCCCACACGAGCATTCTACACGGGCAAGGCCAATCTAGGCGTGTGGGCCCACACGGGAAAGCCACACAGGCATGTGGGCCCAGTAATCTAAAATTTTTCCTAGGGTCGCATGGGTCGCTCCGATCGACTATGGGCCTATTGTGGGGTCGGTAAGGGCTACTCAAACCCTAATTTAAACGTTATGATATTCTGATAGACTGATTTGAGTAGGATACTAAATGCATGCCTGACTGTACTGCCTTATGTATATCTGTTATTTGTTTGAAAACATGTCAAGCATGTTTAATCTAATAATTTCGTATCTTATTTTATGTATCTGCTTTGGGGTGGGATTTGTTTTTGAGGAGGAAGTATATTGATCGGCATTAATCGCCTATACTCTATCAGCATGGCTGTATATATTCTGATATGTTTCCTAATGGCAGAAGTTGTTGTGTAGGGAGGGGTGGGTGTTTTTAACCCCACATGGTGTGATGGGATAGTCGGAGATGGTGTATAGGGGATGGGGGTAGGATTTATGCATGTCTACTTCTGGACCTAATTCTGAATCTGAGACTGTATCTGCTTCGACTGTGTTATTAAACCTGTATGTTTGCATGCTTAACTCTGTTGGGTTACACACAAAATTTACATAAACTCACTTCTATTTGTTTGTTTTGTCAGGTAATCCACAGACTTAGGCGGATCGGTGCGACAGAGTCTCACGGTGACCACAAGTTTGTGAATTGACTTTAAAAAATGGTTTTATTCGATTTTGAATTATTTCTGGGAGTTTTGTAATTTTTTGGACTCTCTGGACTGTTTAAATTTTTATTTGGTTTTGGTTATGTTTTAACTTTTATAGCGACATTTGTCTAAAATTATGGTTTTAAGAAATCAAAGGTTTTTCCGAAAGTACGAACTAGTTTTTTTTTCAAAGTATAACGGTTTAAAACCTCCGCTGCAAATATTGTTTTGGTAAATGAATTAATTAAATAAACGTTGTCAGTAATAGTTATAAAACTTGGATGATTTAATGAAACCACACTGTTTTCAAAACTCAGTCCTTGTGACATCACCAGATTCAGCCATAACGTCTAGGCTAGGTTTGGGGTGTTACATTTATACTGTCTTTGGGATATTTTTATTCACAAGCATGAACTAATTTTCTAAATACCTAGTGGAGATGAACCGTATGATTGATTCTATCATTTGATTTCTATTTTATGCAATAATTACTTAGATCTTGTTCTCAATTATGTGTGCTTAATTCTTTGTTTGATATTTCTAGACTATTGATCCATGTTTGATGTGCTTAAATCAGAAGAGGAATAGACCCTGTTTAAGAGTAGATCTAGCGTAATTGAGTGGAGTTTCATGCAATCCTAAAAATAGGACGACATATATCTACCGGATTAGAGTCAAATATGATAAAGGAATCCATAGATCGAGTTAATGTGGTAATGGGTGTTTTAATTAGAAAGAAATTTCAATTAATCAACCTAGAGTCAGTTGCTCTTATTCTTGAAGAGAGATATTAATATAATTTAGGGATTTCTACGGATCAACATACTAAGTAAAAAAATTGGGTAATTTAGATTGATAATGTCAGATGAAATTTAGGTGAATTCTTTCTTGGTATTATTTCGTTTCTCGGTTATTATTCGATTATTTTCTTGATTTGTTATCTGTCGTGTTTATAGTTAATTAATTTAGTTAATTTTTGTTCTTAATTAATCACTCAAATTTATCAGTTAAATAATAGAAAGATAGTAATTACTAATACTTCTAGTTTTCGTGGGAATGATATTTGTGCTCACCGTCGATATACTATTGATTGATAGGTGCACTTGCCTTAGTTGAATTTTTAGTTGGTTTTGTGGACATTAACTGTCTGGTTATTTTGACAGTCATGCAAGTTTTTAATAGTATAATTGAATGAAATTTGTAACAAAAAGGACAAGTTTGCTCTTTGATCTAACATATAAGATTAATTTGCCTTTTTTTTTTAGTAAAGGGAACAAAATACAATCCGACTCCTAATATAGGAGCTTTTATAGTAATTTTACTGTAGACATAACATTCCATGTGTTTGATCAAAATTTATGTTAAGCATAAATCTAAAAACTATGCATCAACTTTTATTTAATGTGCAATTTGATACATTAATAATATACATATGGTTTTAATTGTAGTTCAAATATATATATATATATATATATATATAATTTTATTTTGATTCATTTGTGTATATTTTAAAAATAAATACCTTAATTTATTTTTATATTTAATATATATAATTATTTGTGTATACAACATACAAACTTAAAAGGATGCCATATCAATAATTATGTTAGCCGCTTATGAAAATTGAATCAAATCAAAATTTACCTATAAAATGTTATCTTTTGTATTTTTTTAGATAATAATAATAATATTTTTTTGGTAGAATAAAAAATTAATAACTACAACAAACTTTTGACTTTGCCCTACTAGTTTTACCCTATTGCAAAAACGTATGGGGAATGTTTGAAAGGTTTTTTTGAATTATCTTCTTCATAGTTTGTCAAAAAAAAAAAATTTTAATAACTACAACAAACTTTTGACTTTGCCCTACTAGTTTTATCCTATTGCAAAAACGTATGGGGAATGTCTGAAAGGTTTCTTTAAATTGTCTTCTCCATAGTTTGTCTACTGCTACTTTGATTTAACCTTTCAGGTTTATATCAAAACTGGAATGTAAAATATTGCAAGTGTTTGGATTTGAACTCAGTATTTCTATAGAGTACTTGAACCGTGAGCAATGGTTGCTTACCATAGATAACTATGTCCCCATCAAATGTCAATATATTATAAGAACATTTTTAAATATTTATAGTGTTCCAAATAACTATAAATGAATGGGTGTAATTAATAAAAAGATTATATTATTTGATTTTTTGAAAAAGAATTATAACTATTTAAATAATATTATTTGAATAGTTATAATATTAAATGAATAATTATGTGTTTATTTTAAAGATATTATTATTCGTAAAGACACCTATTGATAAAAGAAGTCTCTATAAAGATACATGAAAATTCCTATAAATAGGAATGAGATTTCATTTGGAAATATACCAACAAAATCTAATATTCTTTGTTTCCTTCATTTTCTAATATTATTAGATTATTCTATAAAGTATTACTGCAGAAATCCTTTATAGAAATTGAGTTTCTTGTCATACATTGCTCAATGTGTAGTGGGCTATTCTAGTCAGTGCAAAATGCAAATAGTCATTGGCTTCATTGTATCCTCGAGGTTAATTTGCTTGGAACTCATTTGCACACCGAAGATAGGTGGGGGTGAATATAACCTTAAAGATAGTGGCTTGATACACGCCTTGGAGCCTTGTCCTATTTCTTCTTCTGTTCGTGTCTTCGAGATTTTCCTAACCGGAGATTTTTACTAACAATTTTAAGGTTATATTCCATGATGACTACCACAACACATGAAAGTGGAACACTAAGGGAGTTGGCTTCCAATTTTGTCAAACTTGATCGGTTTGATGGTGGCAATTTTCAATGATGGCAGAAAAAGATGCACTTCTTATTATCAACTTTGAAGATTGCTTATGTTTTGGATACTCCAAGACCTGAAGAGACTAAAAACGAATCTGTTGTTGCAACCCGAGAGAGACAAAAATGGGGCAATGCTGATTACATATGCATGGGCCACATATTGAATGGTTGATCTAATGGTTTGTTCGACATCTTCCAAAACGAGGTCACTGCTAAAGAATTATGGGACAAATTGGAGACAAGATACATGACTGAAGATGTTACAAGTAAGAAATTTCTTGTCAGTCTATCAAATGGTTGATGGTCGTTCTGTTATGAAACAATTCCGTGATATTGAAAAGATGTTGAATCAATTCAATCAATATGATATGAAAATGGATGAAATGATTTTTGTATCCTCCATAATAGACAAACTTCCTCCATCTTGGAAAGACTTTAAAAGAAGTCTAAAACATAAGAAAGAAGAAATATCTCTTGCGGCTTTGGCAAATCATCTTCGTATTGAAGAACAATATTGAAAGCAAGACTAGAATCTAAATTTTGAAAATACCAAAGTGCGTGTTATGGAGGAAGTACAGACTACTAAACCATTCAAGAGAAAGTTCAAACAGAATAATAGAGCACCTAATTTTAAAAAGAAACAAAAGGGCTCATGCTATAATTGTGGTAAGCCAGGACATTTCAAGAATGAATGTCAATTTTTAAAGAAGAAATCATCTTCTAAGGCTGATAATAATGAAAGTTCGTTGGAATGACATCTAAAATTAATATGGCACAAGATGATAATGCATGGAGGATTGATACCGGAGCAACCAAACATGTGTGAAAAGACAAAAGCATGTTCACAAAGTTCACACAATGTGAAAATGACAATGTCTTGTACATGGGAAATTCTTCCACTGCGAAAATCAAAGGCAAAGGGTCTGTTGAACAACAATTCACTTCTGGAAAGGTTTTAACCTAAAATGATGTATATTATGTACCAGAAGTTAGAAAGAATTTAGTGTCTGGAAGTCTGTTGAATAAGTTTGATTTCAAACTTGTTTTCGAGGCAGATAAGTTTATTTTGTCTAAGGGAGCAATTTTTGTAGGGAAAGGGTATATGTATGAGAGTATGTTCAAACTGAATATTATTAATAAGAATAAAAATATTATTTCTACTTATATGGTTGAATCTTTTGTTTATGGCATTATAGATTAGGTCATTTGAATTATAGAAAATTGAATGACATGTATAAGTTAGATTTAATTCTGCTTTTAACAATAATATTGAAAAATGCAATACATGTATGTTGATTAAAATTACAAGAAACCCTTTCCCTAAGGTTAAAAGAAAAACAAAATTGGTTGATTTAATACATAGTGATTTATGTGACATGCATAATACTCCTACATTAGGTGGAAAGAAATATTTTGTTCCTTTTATTTATTGTTATGTATATTTATTGCATTCAAAAGATGAAGCTCTTGATAAATTTAAAGTTTATAAATCTGAAGTTGAACTTCAGTGTGAATCATTTATCAAGTGCTTAAGATCGAATAGAGGTGGAGAATACTATAATCCAAGTTATTTTGAATCCACTAGGATTGTCCATCAAGTTTCAGCCCCTTACACACCACAACAAAATGGTGTAGCTGAAAGGAAAAATAGAGTATTGACTGAAATGGTAAATTCAATGTTGTCATATTCAGGTCTTGACAAACGTTTTTGGGGAGAAGTTGTTCTAACAGCTTGTCATATATTGAATAGAGTTCCTAATAAGGAAACTAAAATAACCTCTTATGAACAATGGAAAAAAAAGGAAACTAAACCTCAATTATTTGAATGTTTGGGGTTGTAGAGCAATTGTTAAAGTTTCAGCACCTAAATGTAAAAAGTTAGGTGAAAGAGGAATTGAATACATATTTATAGGATATGCACATAATAGCAAGGCATATAGGTTCATGGTAATTGAACCAAATGATTCAATTTTAATTAATATTGTTATTGAATCAAGATATACTATTTTTGATGAAAATAGATTTAATTCTATATCAAGACAATTACAGCCAAAACAATTGATTCATTCTTCAAATGAGAATGAGATTCTATTATAACAAATTAATAATAATGATGAATCTTGTCAAGAATTAAGAAGAAGTAAGAGGATTAAAAAGGTCAAAGATTTTGGACTAGATTTCATTATGTTTCCTGTAGAAGGAAAAAGGTGAAAGTATATGCAATAAGATACCTTATTGTTATAATCTAAATCGATCCTATTACATTTGAAGAGGCAATGAAATCTCAAGACTCGCTTTTGGAAAGAAGCAATAAATGATGAGATGGATTCAATAATGGGAAATCAAACTTGGATCTTAGTTGATCTTCCACCGTGTTCCAAACCAATAGGTTGTAAATGGATCTTCAAAAGAAAATGAAGGTCGATGGAACCATTGATAAGTTTAAAGCAAGGTTGGTAGCCAAAGGTTTTACACAAAAACAAGGTATTGATTACTTTGATACATATGCTCCAGTAGCAAGAATTGCTACAATTAGACTCTTAATATCACTTACCTCTGTATATAATTTGGTTGTTCACCAAATGGATGTTAAAACTGCATTTTTAAATGGTGAATTAGAAGAGGAAGTGTACAAAGAACAACCAGAAGGATTTGTTATTCTAGGACAAGAGCATAAGGTATGTAAGCTTTTTAAATCTTTATATGGACTTAAACAAGCACCAAAACTGTAACATCCTAAATGTGGGCCTGTGCATTTATATGTTAGTTTAACATGTTAGTTCAAGAATTTAAGGCTCAGGCTGAGACCTTGATTAAATATATGGATTAGAGTTTAAATTAATGTTCTGAGTAGTTTAAATGATATTTTGGGCTTTAAAAAAAATTGGGTTAGGTGGCTAATAAATGGTGTTAGCTTATAATTTAAGAAGATGGATAATTAAGTGACAAGATGGGCTTGTAGCCCAAAGAATTAAAGTGCATTAAGTGGGCATAAGGTGGGGCCATAAGGGGGAGGAAATTGGGCCCTTGTATGGCCGATTGGGCCTTAAAAGATGGGTCAACTTTGGCACTTAAATGGGAAGGGGGTGGACGGCAATTAGACTACCTTTTAGGAGTTATTTCTTTTATTTTAAGTGTTAAAAAGCTGATAATTAATAAGGAGGAGTTGGTTTTAAGGTGGGCTCTCCTAAAGGTAAGATAAGGATTGAGTTATCAGGAGAGTTAAAAGCTATCAGATGACAGCAGAGTTGGCCGAAAATCCAACTTTGGGAGGGGAGAGTTGGCCGAAATCCCAACTCTGTGTGTGTGGGTATGCCGAAATTTCTCTATAAATAGGGAGTAGTATTCTTCAATTTCGGTATCTTGAAACCCTATTCTTCTCTCATTCTCTGCCGAAATTTCCAAGCCTTCTCTACAGTTCCTCTTTTTCTTTTTCTAAGAGCCGAATTCCTTTGTTCATACCCTCATCTCCCATAGCCGAATCTACAAGTGAGATCTCTGTTTTCCCGAAGGTGCACTGTAAGTCGTATACTCCTTAGTAATCCGGTAAGTTTTGGGATTTTTCCTTTTCTGTGATTGCTTTGTCTTGATCAACTCCTAATCTAAATCATTATTTCCAAGGCCCCATCGATTATACTCTTTACTCCTAGAAGCTGAAACTATCCCATTAAAGCCGATTTGGTGGAAAAATCGAAGGAAGGTTGGTGGTGACAATTTCTAAAGGATATTCGGGATTCGGCTAACTAGGTAAGTGTTCATTTTAAAGGTTACATTTAACTAATAAGTTAGATCTCATCGTTATTTGGTTTAGTGATTAAGGGATTGATATGGACTCAACTAATACCAAGCGAGAGAAGGTTGGATCAGTAAAATCGTCACCCAAATTCAAGAAGCGATCTGTTTGAGAGTGCGAGATTGGCCAACGGTGTGGGCCAAAATCAAAGTCGATCGTGGGCCAATAGTAGTTGTTTCAAGTGATAGTAACGTAGATATAGCAAAAGCCTTAGTACGCAAATCGTGTGTAACACTTCCCCAATCTAGATCGATTAATAATAAATGTATATATATGTATATGTGTTCACAAGATTTATATGTTACATTAAAAGTGAAATCTCGATTTAAATGACGGACCCTCGTGTTAGTAAATAATCGACTATATGTTACAAGTAAACTATTGTACATGTTTTAAATTATTGTGCATGTTGCATGGGGTGGGTGATGAAAGGAGGAAGTTATATGTACATGTATATGAGTAACGCTTTTTCCGTGAACTCTTTATGCGGCTAATGCCGTGAACTATTATCTGGCTTCGCCATTATATGTTACAAGGGCTTGACCAATATATGTTGATGAGCAGCTTGACCGCCATCTTAGAGAAATAGCAGTGTGGGTTGATTGTAGAAATCCCCAATGGTGTGTTGGTTGGCACAGGCGCGTAGCGATGGAAACCTAGGCAAATGGGTTGGGCTTTGCATATTATATGTTTCCATGTAAATGAATTTATTATTATGTTTAAAGAGGCCCAAATCTAGTGGTGCATAAGGGTTGCACACTGAGTCTCCCGACTCACCCCCTTTAAACTAACCTTTCAGGTGACGATTAGTGCATCGGACCGGGTCAGAGTGGAGCGCAAGGTGGCCATGCAAAAGAAGGTGGATCCGGCGACAAAGTTTCCCCATATTAGTTTTTTTTTTTAAAGTACTTTATATGATGGATTTAAAATACATTGTAATAAGGATATAGGCCATTTGTTTACATTTTAGATTTAAAATGGGCCTTTAGTATTTATTCTCATTTTAATTTCTTTCAAGGACATGTAATTAAGTTTTGGGCTTTTGATTATTAAGGCACAATTCATGTAATTTTCTATTTGGGCTTTTTGTCGACACGATGGTTTTCCTAAAAATTTTCTTAGTGACATACCAGACCCGGTAGTAGTGTTTGGGCCGGGTTTGGGTGTTACAAATTGGTATCAGAGCCCGGTTCAAAACTCAGCTTTGAGATTTTGGGCCCAAAAGATTTTCTAAAAATGGGTTTTTAAAACATGGATTTTTATTAGTAAAGGTTTATTAGCTCAGCATGGCACCTGCGTCTCTGGCCAAGTTCGCCAGGTAAGTACTCTAAACCATTGTGTGATATAAATGTGGGCTTAACGGGCTTATGGGATGTAGACTATTTAGGTTAGAACTTGATGGACTCTAGGCTTAGACAAACAAATTCTTAAAATCCATAAGACTTAACTTCATTAAACAAAACCTGTAAACAAGTCACAAGACTAAAGTGTGGTAACAAGCATATGCATGTCTAGGAGAAGATCCGAAAGAGCTTGGTATTTAAGCAGTCTGAGTGACTCACCTCCTCTTCGCAGAATCTCACAGTGCATAGTGATTGTTCACTTTAGCCATGACAGGTGTGGTAATAGGCATTTGCATGTCTAGGAGTGGATTCGTGGAAAGCTTGGTACTTAAGCAAATCCTAGTGACTCACCTCCTTTCCACTAGAATTCTACAGTGCGTGAGTGACTATTCACCCTAGTTATGAGTACGTGTTGAGCCAAAACTACAATTAAAACCCGAAAGGGACCAGCCACATGTTTTTCTCACAAAAATTTTTAGAATATCTTTACTTTGAAAAAAATACCTATGGTTTGCAGAAATACCCCGATTTACAAAGTCAACAGAATCTTTCTATAGGAAACAAAAACAACAACAACAACATCAAAATATCCCTGAGTTGTAAATGACCAAAACACCCTTAATTTGTAAAATGACCAAAATATCCCTAATTGGCAAAATTACTAAAACACCCCCAGACTTCAAAATTTCTGAAATATCCCTAGATTTTATAAATTACCAAAATAACCTCAAATTTGTAAAATTACCAAAATACCCCCAGATTTGTGAAATTACCGAAATACCCCCGAGTTGGAAAATTACCAAAATACCCTTATTTCGCCAAGTCACCCGAAACCTTATTTTGGAAAATTATGAAAATACCCCTGTAGGATAAAATTACAAAAATACCCCCGGTAGTGAAATGACGAAAATACCCTTAGGTAATAAATGTTACTTGTATGAACGTTGTGTGCATAATTCCTGAATAGGAAGACCGAAATCGCAGATAGGTTCAATTGAAGAATCACTTTTAAACTATGTTTCATAAGATTGTTCGGGGGATAATTAGTGGAAATAATTAATGACTCATAAAATTTTTAAATCAGATAAATGCGAACTAGAAGAATGAGTACAAGAGGTTGAGGACGTCCGCCACGTGGACGCGGTAGAGGTAGGATGACCGTGTCGGAACCCATAGGATCGGGTCATGGGTCAGGAAGTGAGATACCGATTCCACCAGCTGCTGAGGTGGAATTTGAGGACCAGACAGGAGGAGAGGACGTGGTGTCTCAGGCTGTACTAAGGGTTTTGGAAAGAGTGGCTGAGGCTGGTATGGGCAGAGGAGCCCGAAAATCTATGCCTGAAAGGTTGAGGAGCAATGGGGCCGAAGTATTTAGGGGAGTCTCTGGCATATCCCCGAGTTCTGCTGAATATTGGTTGGAGGCAGTGGAACGTATAATGGATAACTTAGACTTCACGGTGGAGGAGAAGCTGAAGGGGGTCATGTCTCTTCTTAGAGACGAGGCCTACCAATGGTGGCTCACGGTGAAAGAGGGTACGACCGCAGACCTGATTGACTGGGATCTCTTTAAGGAGTCATTCCAGGGAAAGTACATTGGGGCTAGTTACATGGATGATCAAAGGAAAGCATTCTTGAATTTGGTGCAGGGGAGTAAGTCTGTGGCTGAGTATGAGGCTGAGTTTCTACGCCTGAGTCATTACACTCGAGGAATGGTAGCAATGGAGTATGAACGATGTGTTCGATTCGAGGATGGACTAAGAAATGAGCTAAGGGTTTTGATCACGCCACAACGAGAGAGAATTTTTGCGGTTCTAGTGGATAAAGTCAAAATAGCTGAGGAAGTGAAACGGGCTGAGAGACAAGAAAGGGATAAAGATTGGGGTGAGAATAAGAGAAGTTTTGGGCCATCGGGAGCATCTGGGAATTTTCAAAAGACGCCTAGAACTGATGGGCCAGCTCGTGCTCTATCGGGCCAAAGTCAAGCATGTTCTATGTGTGGGAGAACCCATTATGGGGAATGTAGAGTGAGAACCGGTGGATGCTTCAGGTGTGGATCCACAGAACATTTGATGAGGGACTGTCCTTAGATAGATCGAGGACAGCCAACGGGCCGAAGTCCTAATCAGGCTAGGAGAGGTGGTCAGTTTGGATCAAGGGGTCGTGGTCAAGCCAGAGGTGGCAATGGCATAAGAGGTGGTCGTGAAGCACCAGGCGGAGGTGCAGGTTATGTTGAGGTAAGGCGACCGACTTTGGTCTATGCAAAGACATCGCCAAGGGTACGGAGACACTCAGATCAAGAGTAATAGTGCGTACCTACCATAATATACAAAGTGTTTATTTTGGCTTTAGAATTAGAGTCTTGCAATGAAAGTCTAGTGGTGAGACTTAGGTAGTAAGATTACTAGTAAATTTGGGGCGAAATTTATTTTAAGGGGTAGAAGCGTAACATCCTAAATGTGGGCGGTGCATTTATATGTTAGTTTAACATGTTAGTTCGAATTTAAGGCTCAATGAGACCTTGATTAAATATATGGATTAGAGTTTAAATTAATGTTCTGAGTAGTTTAAGTGATATTTTGGGCTTTAAAAAAAATTGGGTTAGGTGGCTAATAAATGGTGTTAGCTTATAATTTAAGAAGATGGATAATTAAGTGACAAGCTGGGCTTATGGCCCAAAGAATTAAAGTGTATTAAGTGGGCATAAGGTGGCACCATAAGGGGGAGGAAATTGGGCCCTTGTATGGCCGATTGGGCCTTAAAAGATGGGTCAAATTCGGCACTTAAATGGGAAGGGGGTGGACGGAAATTAGACTACCTTTTAGGAGTTATTTCTTTTATTTTAAGTGTTAAAAAGCTGATAATTAATAAGGAGGAGTTGGTTTTAAGGTGGGCTCTCCTAAAGGTAAGATAAGGATTGAGTTATCAGGAGAGTTAAAAGCTATCAGATGACAGCAGAGTTGGCCAAAAATCCAACTTTGGGAGGGGAGAATTGGCCGAAATTCCAACTCTATGTGTGTGGGTATGCCAAAATTTCTCTATAAATAGGGAGTAGTATTCTTCAATTTCGGTATCTTGAAACCCTATTTTTCTCTCATTCTCTGCCGAAATTTCCAAGCCTTCTCTACAGTTTCTCTTTTTCTTTTTCTAAGAGCCGAATTCCTTTGTTCGTACCCTCATCTTCCATAGCCTAATCTACAAGTGAGATCTCTGTTTTCCCGAAGGTGTACCGTAAGTCGTATACTCCTTAGTAATCCGGTAAGTTTCGGGATTTTTCCTTTTCTGTGATTCCTTTGTCTTGATCAAATCCTAATCTAAATCATTGTTTCGAAGGCCCCGTCGATTATACTCTTTACTCCTAGAAGCCGAAACTATCCCATTAAAGCCGATTTGGTGGAAAAATCAAAGAAGGTTGGTGGTGACAATTTCTAAAGGATATTCGGGATTCGGCTAACTAGGTAAGTGTTCGTTTTAAAGGTTACATTTAACTAAAGAGTTAGATCTCATCGTTATTTGGTTTAGTGATTAAAGGATTGATATGGACTCAACTAACAGTCAAGCAGAGAAGGTTGGATCTGTAAAACCGTCGCCCAAATTCAAGAAGCGATCTGTTTCGATAGTGCGAGATTGGCCAATGGGGTGTGGGCCAAAATCAAAGTCAGATCGTGGGCCAATAGTAGTTATTTCAAGTGATAGTAACGTAGATATAGCAAAAGCCTTAGTACGTAAATCAGGTGTGTAACACTTCCCCACCGTCTAGATCTAATTAATAATAAATGTATATATATGTATATGTGTTCACAAGATTTATATGTTACATTAAAAGCTGAAATCTCGAATTTAAACGACGGACCCTCAGGTTAGTAAATAATCTGACTATATGTTACAAGTAAACTGTTGTACATGTTTTAAATGATTGTGCATGTTGCATGGGTGGGTGATGAAAGGAGGAAGTTATATGTACATGTATATGAGTAACGATTTTACCGTGAATCATCAGAGCGGCTAATGCCGTGAATCGTTATCTGAGCTTCAGCCATTATATGTTACAAAGGCTTCGCTAATATATGTTGATGAGCACTTGACCGCCATCTTGGAGAATAGCGGTGTGGGTTGATTGTAGAAATCCCTAATGGTGTGTTGGTTGGTACGGAGGCGTGTAGCGGATGGAAACCTAGGCAAATGGGTTGGGCTTTGCATATTATATGTTTCCATGTAAATGAATTTATTATTATGTTTAATGAGGCCCAAATCTAGTGGTGCATGAGGGTTGCACACTGAGTCTCACGACTCACCCCCTTTAAACTAACCTTTCAGGTGATGATTAGTGCATCGGACCGGGCCGAAGTGGAGCGCAAGGTGGCCACGCAAAAGACGATGGATCCGACGACAAAGTTTCCCCATATTAGTTTTTTTTTAAAGTACTTTATATGATGGATTTAAAATACATTGTAATAAGGCCATAGGTCATTTGTTTACATTTTAGATTTAAAATGGGCCTTTAGTATTTATTCTCATTTTAATTTCTTTCAAGGACATGTAATTAAGTTTTGGGCTTTTGATTATTAAGGCACAATTCATGTAATTTTCTATTTGGGCTTTTTGTCGACACAATGGTTTTCCTAAAAATTTTTCTTAGTGACATACCAGACCCGGTAGTAGTGTTTGGGCCGGGTTTGGGGTGTTACAAAAACAATGGCACCAAAAGTTTGACAGTGCTATTTTAGCTAATGGCTATATAATAAATGAATCTGATAAGTGTATATATAGCAAATTTGAAAATGGAAAAGGTGTCATAATTTGCTTATATGTAGATGACATGCTCATTTTTGGCACGGATTTGGAACAAATAGAAAACAAAAAGAAATTCTTGTCAAACAACTTTGTTACGAAGGATATGGGTGTAGCAGATGTTATTCTTGGATTAAAATAACCCGAGATGAAAGCACTATAGCTTTATCACAATCACATTATTGAAAATGTGCTTAAAAAGTTTGATCTTTTGAACTGTATACCAGCATCTACACCCATGGATCCTCAAATAAAATTAGTATCTAATGCTAGTGAGAAAATTGATCAATTGAAATATGCAAGTCTAATTGGTTGTCTTATGTACATAATGACTTGTACAAGACCAGATATTGCATATGCTGTTGGGAAATTGAGTAGGTACACAAGTAATCCAAGTAGTTTACATTGACAAGCTTTGAATAGAGTACTTAGGTACTTAAATAAAACTATTAACTATGGATTGTGTTGTAATGGATATCCTCCAGTTTTAGAAGGGTATTCGGATGCTAGTTGGATTACAAGTTTGGAAGATCGTGCATTTACTAGTGGATGGATCTTCGTTCCTGTTGGAGGAGCCATTTCTTGGGGTTCCAAGAAACAAACATGTATTACTGATTCCACCATGGTAGTAGAATTTATTGTATTAGCCGCTACATCTAAAGAAGTAAAATGGTTAAGAAATTTGCTTTATGATGTATACCTTTATGGCTTAAGCCAATTTTACCTATTTCTATCCGTTGCGATAGTGAGGCTACTCTAGCAAAGGCATATAGCCAAGTATATAATGGAAAGTCTAGACATATTGGATTAAGACATAGTTATGTCCGACAATTAATCTCTGATGGAGTGATCAGTATTAATTATGTGAGGTCAAGTGAAAATTTGGCAGATCCTTTGACAAAAACTGTTGCTAGAGATGCAATAAAAATGACCTCAAAAGTGATGGGACTCAAGCCCATTAATTAGAGTCACCCATGAGGGAAACTCAACTTAACGCTTGGTATAATGTCAAGTCTTGAGTTCAATGAGACAAAGTATATCATTAGTATGGGACTGTTAGCACTATAAATAAACCCATCCTAAGATTAAAGTGCTAGATACCAGCAATGATAAGGGAAGGATGAGTAATGTACTCTTAATGGACCCATAACATAAATATGTTAGAGTGTTACAATTTCGTGAACACTCTTGATGGGATCTACCTATGTGAGTGGAAGTGTGGCCGTTTCTAGGAGCTCAAGGGCTTAGCTCTGACAGCACTCATGAAAAGAGGACACAGACACATGGCCATAATAGTGTCCCTAGATACTATGCATTGACCAATGTTGAAATCATTGTGTGAGATGTGTTCGATTAATCATATGAAATAGTTGGTTCAAAGCTTAGTCTACCATGCAATTTCGATTAACTTTAACATGTTTTCACTAAGTGAATGTTCAATAGTAAGATACCTTCATTTATGCAAATTGATTTCCAAGAATATCAAAATCTAAAATATTTTGAAAATGAGGGAGATTGTTAGAACATTTTCAAATATTTATAGTGTTTCAAATAACTATAAATGAATGGGTGTAATTAATCAAAAGATTATATTATTTAATTTTTGAAAAGAATTATAACTATTTAAATAATATTATTTGAATAGTTATAATATTAAATGAATAATTATGTGTTTATTTTAAATACATTATTATTCGAAAGACACCTATTGATGAAAGAAGTTTCTATGAAGAGACATGAAAATTCCTATAAATAGGAATGAGATTTCATTTGGAAATATACCAACAAAATCTAATATTCTTTCTTTCATTCCTTCATTTTCTAATATTATTAGATTATTCTATTAAGTATTACTGCAGAAATCCTTCATAGAAATTGAGTTTCTTGTCATACATTGCTCAGTGTGTAGTGGGCTATTCTACTCGGTGCAAAACACAAATAGTCATTAACTTCATTGTATCCTCGAGGTTAATTTGCTTGGAACTCGTTTGCACACTAAAGATAGGAGGGCGAATATAACCTTAAAATAGTGGCTTGATATATGCCTTGGAGCCTTGTCTTATTTCTTCTTCTGTTCGAGTTCTGTTCGTGTATTCGAGATTTTCCTCACCGAAAATTTTTGCTAACATATATAACAATCAATGAGAATATTCTTGGTCGACCATTCAATTAATTATTTTTTCTTTTTACATACTTATAGACCCATTCAACGGTTGTGAAGATATCAACATGACAGAAATGTCAGATATATGGGGCTTGAACTGGTAAATTTTTTACCTAAATTTCTTTCATCTGCAACTATTTAACCTCAGCTCTGCAGCTTTTATAATGACCCTTTAAACACAACAACAACAATGGAAAGCAAGCTTTATGAAGCAGCAGCAGAAGGGAACGTAACTATTTTATTAGAATTATTTCGACAGGATCACTTGCTTCTTGATAGAGTGCTGGTTAATTATGCCATTGAAACTCCTTTACATGTTGCAGCAATGCTTGGACATACAGATTTCGTGAGGGAGATTATACAAAGGAAGCCAGAGTTCACCAGAGAACTAGATTCAAGGGGTTCATCACCTCTTCACTTGGCATCAGCCAAAGGGTATGTTGATACAGTTAAAGCATTGCTATTTGTAAACCCTGACATGTGCCTGGCTGTTGATATAGAAGAAAGAAACCCTCTTCATCTTGCAGCCATGAAAGGCCAGGTTCAAGTTTTGAATGAGCTAGTCCGTGTTAGACCGCAAGCGGCTCGAGTCACCGTGTCATGGGGAGAGACCATATTGCATTTGTGTGTCAAGTATGGACAATTTGCGTCTTTCAAGGCAGTGGTTGAAGTAATGAACAACCAAGAATTTGTGAATGCTAAAGATGATTATGGCATGACAGTTTTGCACCTAGCTGTTGCTTACAAGCAAATTGAGGTATGGATTAGATTGCATCACCATAATATTTCAGCTTTAAGCTTTTTATTGCTTTTGGTAATGGTATTAATCATATGTGTACTCATCAAAATTGTGCAGACAATAAAATTTTTGCTTACCAGTACTAGCGTTGAAGTAAATGGTCTAAATGCAAATGGTTTTACTGCATTGGACGTTCTTGCACGAAGTAGGAGAGGATTGAAAGACTTTGACATTGCTGAGTCCCTTCGAGATGCCGGAGCTCTAAGAGCCGTAGAAATTTCGCATTGGAGGATTGAAACAACACCTCTAATTGCTCAAAATGTTGCAACCAACCAACCAGACAGAGAATATCAGTGGGTGCAAAAGACTTGCAAGAAGGAAGATTGGCTAACAAGAAAGAGAGATTCGTTGATGGTGGTGGCATCACTCATGGCAACAATGTCTTTCCAAGCTGGACTAACCCCTCCTGGTGGTTTATGGCAAGATGATTTCACAGGAACAGCCACCGAGAGATCTCACGAAGCAGGAACTTCAATAATAGCAGATACGAACCAAAGCTATTATAGTCAGTACCTTGCTGCCAACACAATAAGTTTCATGGCATCGATGAGCATCATCTTGCTTCTGATTACTGGGTTGCCTTTCAAACGAAGACTTTTCATGTGGATTTTGACCGTGATTGTGTGGATTGCCATCTCATCCATGGGCTTTACATACAGAATTTCACTTCTTGTTTTTACACCAAAATCACAGAAACTAACTGTCACTAGGGTGCTTGAATATGCTGTGATAGCGTGGATTGGGGTGATGGCTCTTCTTCTTTTGGCCCACACCATTCGCCTGATTGTAAATGTTTTCAACAAAGTTGAAAATGTAAAAGAGGAAATGCAAAAGGCGCCACCACCACTAAGCTACACGAAAAATATAAACTTATAATCATTAAAGTGATAAAGATTTCATAGAACTGGATTCTGTTGGCCTGTTGGAAGTTTCAATGAAAATGTATGATCTTCAATTGTGGGAGGTGTTTTGAGATGGGGTTCTTACTGTATTGAAACAAATTACTTATAAAACAATCATCAAAGAAAAATTCATCAACTTAACAAATAATTTGATGGTCATAGGGAGCAAGCATTCAGCAATTGGATTTATAAATGATCCAATACAATATATGAATGAACCAATTCTAAAAGTGCACAAATGAAGACTTTATTGAACTATAGAGGGGTTCAAATCTTTCAAGTCCAAGATTGAGGCTGAAGCCAGGATATACCTACTATTTTTTTAAGAAACATGGAAATTTCAAGTCAAATTTTGTTTTTAGGCAGTAAAAGAAGAAGCTAATAAAGCAATCATGATTTTTAAATATAAATATATCATTTTCTTTGGTTTCTTCTCTAAAATGTTATGGAATGAAACCTCAACCGTCAACATTTCATAATTTTGTTACTTCTGTTATTATGGAATTAACACGTTGCTTAAACGATTCGTTTTGGGGAATACCACGGTTTGAGTAGTTTGTTAATCTTGTCAGCTATCCAAGGCCGTTAATAATCTTTTTAGCACCAATAAGTGAGGTGCAAGGTACTTATTAAATTTGAGAAGAAATTTTACTCTCTTCTTCCTCTGATTTCTCTCTCTCTCTCTCTCTCTCTCTCTCTCTCTCTCTCTCTTCAATTTCTTCTTTCAATTCAGTTATGTGACAAAGGTATCAAAGCTGTAACCGATTCTCATGGCTACTGAGAGGGTCACCACTGTAACAATCTATTTTTTAGCGGTGTTAAAAACAGTGATTTTGAGACCACAATTCCAATCAATAATTCAGTAAATATTATCTATTTAATATTTACGAGTTAAAAATAGTGTTATAGTAAAATGTGATTTAATAGATTTTATTAATTAGTCAGTTACTCAAAGTACAAGGGGTGCATATCGAAAGTCAAGTGATTTTGAAAAATAAAGTATCTGGACCTCGTTTATGTAAATTAAGTCCGTGAATATTTTATTAAATATTTAATGAGCTGATATATTGGTGAACTGAAGTTTGGTCCAAAAATTTTAGTGATTGAATAGTTAATTAAGTAAAAAAACTAAATTGTAAAAAACTTTAAACTTAATCGCCTTTTATTTTTATTTATTAAATGGTTTAAAAAGTAAAAATGAAATGCTTTATGTTGCAAATAGGCCATAATAAAATTAATGGACGGTTGAACATTAGTTTATATTATATTTTATATGTTATATGTTTTAATTTAATTATTAAAGTAATAATATTAATAAAACAAAAAGGAAGCCAATGTCATCTTCTTATTTTCTTTTTATTTTTCAACCGAAAAGCATTGTTGAACCTAAGGAAGCTTCGACTTTGCTTATTCAATTGCATGTAAGTCCATTTTTCATTCGTTCTCGTAAATTTTATATTTTTGAGATCGTTGTAATGTAATTTATCTAGTTCAGGGATTAATTTATAATTTTTTCAAAGTTTTAAAATTTTGCTAGTGATGTTCTTGAGGTTTTCTTAATGTTTGCTTTGGTTTGAAGTTTGATGATGGATTTAAACTAAGGTTCCGTTTGATAGGGGGAAAATATTTTTCGGAAAACATTTTCCTCATTTTACGGTTTTTGTTTTGTTGGAAAATGAATTCCTAAGGAAAACATTTTCTAAAACACGGGTAAATCATTTCATCATTTCCGGAAAACGTCTTACCAATTTCTAAGGGGTAAGACATTTTCCACAGCTCCTCACTTCACTCTCTTCACCCTAACGAAGAATTCCTCTTCTCTGCTGGTTCATCATCTCTGCCTCATCTTCTCTACTGGTTCATCATCTCTGCCTCGTCTTCTCTGTTGATTCATCGAAGGTAAACTTCTACTCACATTCTTGATTGCAAGCTCTAAGATTTAATTGTTAGGGGTTTCTGCATATTTGTATTCTGCTCGAGTTTGGTTTGTAGTGAATGTGTGGGTTTCTGCAAGTTTTTGAAGCTAGATGTGTTAGGGGTTTCTTCTTTGTTCGTTTGGTCACTTGATTTCTCAACCTCTTCATCGAAGGGTCACAAATTTCACTAGAAGATTTAAAAGTGAGGTTCACCGTTGCTCCTCTTCTAAGCTGCCATTGATATAGCATGTAGCCTTATTGCCCATCGCTTCTTCTCCTAACTCGAGCCATTCTTTTTCTGGTTTGGACTCCATGATTTCTTTTCTCTAATTTTTCTTCGCCTTCTGTGGGGCTAATGGTCCCCTAATCCTTTTCGGGTCTCGTCGCCGGAAAGTAGGGTCTTTAGATGTTGGTGCTTCCTCTTAAAAACTTTTTGGTGATGGACGAGTTGCTACGATGAGTCTTTTTCATAAACATAGGGTCGATTTTGGTGGTGAATGGACGATGACCTGGACTTCTCTTGTGAGAAGGATGATCGACGATTCCGCAATTGCTGGTTTTCTAGGCAGTACTGTATAAACGTGATTGATAGGCACCTTCTTGTTGTGAAGGATCTAATGTAGGGCAAGTAAGGACTTACTAGGGGACTCTTATCCTCCATGACTTTTCTAATAGTCATGAGTACGAAATAGGAATGGCATGGAGCTATGTGGGGGTAAATGTTGATATATTTATCATTGCAGATGACTCATTTTACTCTATCATTATACTCAAAATTTTAGTTTTCAGCATTTATCTTTCATCGTATTCCAATCATGTAGTTTCTTTTTTTACCCCTTTTTGCCTTTGTTTTCCTTTCCCTTTTTTACAATTTTCAGTTTGCTTTGTCCCCTCCCCCAAAACCCTCCTCTCATCTTTATTAAGGGTTCATGCTGCTAGGTTTTTTTTTTTAAAGTTTTACATATTGTGATGGTCAATTTTGAACTTATTGGCGATTACCTTTTGATAATTGATGCTTGAATATATTTCTTATTAGTTGATTAGCATGATTATGATTGACTACGAAGATGGATCTCATTTGTATCTGTTTACTATATGATTTCCTTAGAACATGAACTTAAACCTATAATTCTTGATTAATTTTTAGTCCACTGACTAATCAGCTCCTTTCAATTTTCCTTTACGTTCCTATACGCAAAGGAAAATAGAAAGTTAATTTCCTAGTTAATTCAACAATGTCCTGGGTGTTTCAAGTAACAAAGAGTTGTTGTACTACTGTTGGAAGTTCTCTTTATAGATTGTATGAATGAATGTTGAGTGGCCTAGCTCTCTGGTTATTTTATAATACTCTGCTTGCCTTAGCTCATTTGTCAATCCCCTTGTTGATATTTCATCATAGGTCTCTCTCTCTCCTAGTCTTCTTTTACATGGTATTCTTTATGCAAAAGCATTCATGGCAATGTAACAGAGCGTATGGTTGAAAGTTTCTATTATTAGTGCATTTAGTTGATATTGATGTCAACATATTGTTGGTATAGCTAGATGAATAGAGGTCTTTGGCTATGCAATGGTTTGAGTTTACTCTGTTCAAACGATACCTTAAACATCCTGTTGCACATATTCTGGATCCATAAAAATGACTAAAAAGTATAGACTTACTGGTGAAAACAATCTCAATGAATTGTGAGAATCATGTATACCTAATTTCGTAGAAGGCTTTTTCGTGGTCCATTTGTACGTCTCTATATTGTTTGACCACTCTTTATGCAATTATTACAAATTGGGTTGTGTAGTATGAATATTATGTTCATTATTCTGATGCAATTGAGTTGAAGTCTTGATCTTGTATTCTGTCCCTTGATGTTTTGGTCCAAATTTATACCAAGATTAATTATTAGAAATTGCTCTAGACTAATCAGGTATTCTATTCCTGACATTCTAAGGACTAAAAGCGAGTACCTGGTATTTTTCAACTATATCTTCTTTCAACTATTAATAATGAAAAATTAGTATACTCTATAACTGCCATAGGTACCTTGTATCCACATAGTCCAATATTAGTGATCAAGCAATTTGAGAAGTTGGTCAAGACCAATATAAAACGTTCACATGTCTTCTTTCATATTTAATCATGAAAAATAGGTGAATGTTAGCTTCTATCTGTTTCATGGAAAATAACATTTTTTTCTCTAACAAAGCTTAGCAAACAGCCAAACAATTTTATTTTTCTACTAATAGAGAGAAAGTGAGAAAAAAAAAGGGAAAGAAAAGGAGAGATTTGGGTGTGTAAAGAATGATATAAAGTAAAATGGCAAAGTAAAAAAAAAAAAAAAAAAGATATGTGAAACAGATAGAAGCTAACATTCACCTATTTTTCATGAAACAACAGTATCACTCTCCTTTTTTCATGAAACAGATATAAAAAAATGTTATGATATCAAAAATAAATAAATAATTTATATGCAATTATAATTAAATAAGTAGTTTATGTGATATCTTATAATCACAATGATATTATATATAAGATATGTGAAAAACAATTTATTTTCTATTATAAGCTCAATAATTACATATCTTAAAATATTCTTTTTTTCATTATGGGTTTTGGTAATATAAACTATTTTTTCACCTATTTTCACATATCTTATAATAATAATAAAAGAGCTTATTATTCCAAAATCACAACAAGATTCACTCTCCTTTTTTCTTATATATAATACTTATATATATTAACTCAAATCTCTATGTCCTAACCTAGACAAAAGCAGTGATTAATTACATTTATTATCAAAACCCATAATTAATAAATAGTTTATATGATATTGGTTCGTAAACCTGCTCACTCCACTTAATTATAAAAAACAGAATTTAGCTACACTTAATATATTATATAATATACTTTTAATGCTATATCTGCATGAGGATGGACGATCTTACCATATCGACGAAAAATATATATTATCTTATGCATATATGTGTGCTCAAAAAAATTATTAATGCAATTATAATTAGCTTGATATGTATGTATGCACTTTAGTCATGGTAACTTTTCATATATGTGATCTTATGAAAATCTTGCATCTTTTTTGTAGTGATCAAATATTTGTGTGGCATTATTTTGTGTAGATGGATCGTAATCAAGATCAAAATGCAATTGTCGGAGTCGTGGCTTCAGTTTTAGCTTTTGGAGCTCTTTGGATTAAAAATTAAAAACTAGGAAGGAAATTGCTTCTCACCCTCGTGTGAATAGAGATTATGAAAGAGAAAATTATATTAATAGTATTTTATATAGTGGTGACCAATATTGTATTGATGTGATAAGGATGAGACCGATCGCCTTTTTTAATTTGTGTGATATTCTTAGTAGGAATAATTTGTTACGATCATCTAAATCTGTCAATATTAGGGAGCAAGTAGTTATATTTTTACATATAATTGGTCATAGTGTAAGGTTTCGAGTGATTGGATATAGATATTATAGATCAACTGAGACAATTCACCGTTATTTTAGGGTTGTTGTAACATCCTGGAAAGGGCCTATGCATTTTCGGTTTAATTGTACGAAGTGACATGTTTTATGTACTAAGAATAAATTTCGAACATTTCTGGAAACCCGAAAATGAATGGAAATGATTTGAAATGAACATTTTGGAAACTTGAAAATGTATAGAAATGTTAAGTTTAAAATGGAAAGTGAACATTTTAGGAAATGTAAGGAAATGTCAAGTTCTGAGCCGAACGAAAATTTTTGGAAACTTAGAAATGACTTAGAAATGTCGAGTTTTAAAGTTTAAAAGAGGAAATTAAGGCAAGGTGGCCTTAAAAGAAAAAGTTTGTGAAATTTGACACACAATCGGGCTTGGAAAAGTGGCCTGAAGATGTCACTTAGGGCCTCTGGAAATGGCGCCACATGCAAGGTGTTGGGCCTGGGTTCGAGTCACTTGGGAAGCAAATAAAAGGAGTTTTATTTTTGCTTCCAGAAGCAGAGGAGTGGACGGCAAGGCTTCTAGAAAAAGGGAGTTTTATTCCCTTTAAATTTCGGCAAGTAATGGGATAAATAAGGGATTTAAATTGGATTATTTTTTTTGAAGAGATAATAGATGGATAAATATCGATTTATTTCTTTTATTTTGATAGATAAGGAAGAGATAAAAGAAGATTATTATTAGTATTATTTTTATTAAGAGATAAGAGATAAGAGATAATAAAGGATATTTCTTTAAATTAAAGAGATAAAGCTATCAAATAAAGAAGAGTGGTGGCCAAGTGAGGGATTTTGAGTAGTAGTTCGGCTATAAAAGGGGGGAAATAGGGCTACTCATCAATTTGTTCTTCCTTCTCTTCTCTCTTGAAAATTCCCTAAGACATTCCCTCTCTCGCCAAAATTTTCCTAGCCAATTCTCTCTTTTCTCTGCTATTTTGTTAAAACCAAAACCCTAGTGAAGCAAGCCAATCTCTTCATCTTTCTTTTCTTCCTATTTCTCCTTACCAATCCATTCAAAAGCCGAATCTTGGAAAGGCTTCAAGCATAAGTCTTGTCGATTTCTTCAAAGGTAAGAGCAAGTTTGGTTTCCATTCTTTTCTTTTAGATTAGCGAGAGATAATCTAACCCCATACATATTTTGGTTACCGAATATGGAAGGATCTTTCGGGATTATCAGAGTATTCAACTAAAAGGAGGAGTATTCGGGATTTCTAAGATTAAGGTAAGACATGTGAATATTCAGCCAAAGGCCTTGATTTATGATTTGATGATTAAGATTAAGTCTAACGTAAGGTTTTAAGGATTTCGACATTCCTAGGGAAACAAGGAGCAGTTTTGGATTTGTTGGTGATCCAACCAAGAACAAGGTAAGAATACTAATCCTACTAGGATTTGGAATTTTGGCGAATGGTTTTTATTAAGGTAAAAAGTGATTAATCAATTGTAGGAACTTGAGATCTAAGGCGATAGATTAGATCTCGGATCTCAAGGAATCATTAGCGAATCGGTGTGTACCCACACTATTTCATAATACGTTTATGGTCGTGTTAAATAATATATGTGATATTAAGAATATGAAAGTGGCTAAGGTACCATGATATGGTACTAAGTACTGTGCACGTTTTCTACTTCTACTAGGAATATGAAAAATGCTATTCATAACATGAGAATATGATAAGAATGTGAACTTGGGCATGTAATTGCATAATATGTTAGGGGCATATGGGTTTGTTTGAAAGGGGAAGTGAAAAGTGGTGACCTAAGACCACAGTAATCTGAAAGTGGTGACCTAAGACCACAGTAATTTGAACATGGTGACCTAAGACCACGAATACGGTGACCTAAGACCGCAATTTGGAGTGTAGCGGAAGGAGGGTCGACTTAGTAGTCCCCACGGTGTGACTGGCAGGTACGGGGGTGTGTAGCGGATGGACAATTAGGATTGGGTTTGGGAATGCATCATAACTTGTATTTTATGTTTTGAATGTGTAATTATTGTATGCCTGATTCTATTATGATTTAGTGTCGTGTACACATTGAGTCTGTTTGATTCACCCCATTGTGGGACCATGTTCCAGGTGATGAACAGTGATGGACCGGGACGGCAGTACTTGTGGTGGCCATGCTCAACATGAAGTTTATATTTTTATGGACTCTTGAATTTATTTTAGCACTTTGAAATATTTTGGAAACTATTTGATGTAATAAGGCCATAAGGCCATGATGAACGATTTTTTTTTATTTCTACTTGTTGTTTTATTGTGTTACAAATTTTGATTAGGTTAAAGACTAAGTATTTTATTTTAAAATATACTCGATATGTTTATTACTTAAAATTAAAAAAGGGTTTTCTAATATAAAAATCCAGTTTGTTTTCAACACAAGCCCAACCCAAACAATATTTTTTTAAATCACACAAGTTTTCTCTAAGTAACAAAAGAATTTGAAAACCGGTTTACTTGAGGAACATACCAAATCTGGTCAAAGCTCGTGGGCCGGGTTTGGGGTGTTTCAATTTGGTATCAGAGCCCAGTTTCAAACCTTCGACCTTGGGTATAAGGCCCAAAATGTTTTCGAATCGATCCCAAATAAGTTTCATGAAAATATTTTATGAAATAGACAGTTATTCGGCATGGCACCTAAGTCTCAGACCATGATCCACCGGTAAGTACCCTATCCTTTGTGTGATTTATATTGTGATTTGTAGAAGGGTAGAAATGGAATGGAACGTAGACTAGCATGATAAGTACTTGAACCCTAGGACTAGTTTACCCCAATATTTACATAAGACTTAAATGCCTAATAAACAAACCTGTGATTAAGTCACCGAGTTAGGGTGTGGCAACCATTGTGCGCATGTCTAGGATTGGTATTCGGTAGGAGCTTGGTATTTAAGCAATCCGCGTGACTCACCTCCTCTCCACTTGAATCCTACCTGGTGCGTAGCTTCGGTTCACCCTAACCAAGAGGACTTATTCATGAGCTAAACCCTAACTAAAACCCGAAAGGGAACTAGCCGTATTTTCATAAAAACCCTAGTTTTAAAACTCTTAAAAATTTCTTATTAATTTGTGAGAACTATTGTTTTACAACATTTTCCGAAAAACTTCTGATTTATAAAATTACTAAAATACCCCTAGTGGTAAAATTACAAAATGCCCTTGGTTTATAAAAATGTCTAAAATACCCACAGCTTTAATCAACATTATTTTATAACAAGTTCAAAAAAAAAACCTAATTCGTAAACTATCAAAAATACCTTGGTTTTGGAAATTTTCAAAATTTCCCCTAACTTACAAAATTACCAAAATGACCCTGATTTCCAAAATTTTCGCAACACCACTGTTTTGGAAAGTACAATTCTCAAAAAGAACCCTCAAAGTTTTGCAACTTTTAAAATATCCCTGATTTAGTAGATTCTACAAATTTAGCCTGGTTTATTACTAAAATACCCCCGAGTTTCACAATTACTGAAATACCCCAGATTCTAAAAATTTTCACAATACCCCAGGAATTTAAAAATTCCAAAATACTTTTTGACAAAATCACCAAGGAACTTTTTCTTTTGAAAAATTACAAAAATACCCCTGTAGGACAAATTATGAAAATACCCCTAGGTAGTGGAAAAACAACAACAATGAAAACTACAACGTTTCTCTGAATGAACGGAAGTTCATAATTGTTTGATGGATGAATGTGTGAATGAAAAGACTGTGTGTATGTATGAATACGAAAGAACCACCTCTAAAAACTCTGTTCATAAAACTTCTTCACGGATAATATGTGAAACAAGGACTAATTCATAAAACTTTTTAATTAGATCGCGACGATCGAAATGAGCTCTAGAAGACATGGCCGTCGTGGACGCGGTAGAGGAAGAATGACTAGGTCAAAACCCGTTAGATCGGGTCAAGGGTCTGATAATAAGGTACCACCGCCCCCACCACTCCCAGCCGTTGGTGTGGAGCAGCAAGCTCAGACGGGGGCGATCTTTGTGTCGCAGTGTCTTGTGAGTTCTAGAGTTGGTGGTCAAGGCGGGAGGAAATCTGAAATCGAAAGTTTGTGCTGAGCGACTTTGAGCTAATGGAGCTGAAATGTTTCGTGGAGTATTCGAGTGGCACCAGTCTGGTGAGTCTTGGTTGAAGCAATGGCGAAGCATCATGGATGAGCTTGATCGACCCGAGGAGAAGTTGAAAGGAATGGTGGCTTTGTTACGCGATGAGGCGTATCAATGGTGGTTAACTGTTCGAGATGGTGCCACAGCTGAGGATCTGCTGGGAGTATGTTAAGGAAGCATTTCAGAAGAAATATGTTGGAACTAGGTATATGGATGAGCAAAGGAGAGCATTTCTAGGGCTGGTTCAAGGGAACAAATCCGTTACAGAATATGAGGCTGAATTCTTGAGGTTGAGCCGGTATGCTCGAAGAGTAGTGGCAACTGAGCATGAGCATTGTGTCTATTTTGAGGACGGACTAAGGGATGATCTGAGATTGTTGATAGCCGCATCGGGGAGCGGAATTTTCTTCGTTAGTGGAAAAGGCTAAAGTGGTGAAGGAATGGATTCGCAAGGCGAACAATCGAATAGGCGGAAAGACGTTTTGGAGGAATAAGAGGCCTAGAGTTGATGGGCGCAAGGTCTCGACCTTGTGATGTGTGAAAGAAACACTTAGGAGAGTCTGGAGGAACAGAGGATGTTTTAGGTGTGGGTCCAAGGATCATGTGATCAAGCATTGTCCTAAGAACCTAGATGAAAGGAATTCGTAACATTAATCAGTTGGTAGAGGTGGAAGAACCTCAAAAAATGTGGAAGGCGAAATGGTTGCCGAGGACATGGAGCACCAAAGAGATCTTGAAGGTGCAGACGTGAGGCAACCAAGGTTGGTTTATGCGGTTGGCCGTCGTGAGGAGGAAGATGTGCCGATATGACAATGCACGTTCCTTATTTACGGAATACCCTTAATTGCTTTGCTTGTTATAGGGTTAGCTTATTCTTGTATTGCTAGTGAAGTGGTGAAACCTTGGATGTGAACCTAGAGAATGTGCCTAGAAAATATGATAGTTCTTTAAAATCGAGTCTTGTGACAATAGCGTAGTGGGGTGAGTTAGACCGCACGATTGTTAAGCTAGTAAGTAATTTTGAGGTAGAAATTATTTTAAGGGGTAGAAGCGTAACATCTGGAAAGGGCCTATGCATTTTCGGTTTAATTATGCAGTGACATGTTTTATGTACTAGGAATAAATTTGAACATTTCGAAACCCGAAAATGAATGGAAATGATTTGAAATGAACATTTTGGAAACACGAAAATGTATAGAAATGTTAAGTTTAAAAATGGAAAGTGAACATTTTAGGAAATGTCAAGTTCTGATGAGCGAAAATTTTTGGAAACTTAGAAATGACTTAGAAATGTCGAGTTTTAAAGTTTAAAGAGGAAATTAAGGCAAGGTGGCCTTAAAAGAAAAAGTTTGTGAAATTTGACACACAATCGGGCTTGGAAAAGTGGCACGAAGATGTCACTTAGGGCCTCTGGAAATGGCGCCACATGCAAGGTGTTGGGCACAGGTTTGAGTCACTTGGGAAGCAAATAAAGGAGTTTTATTTTGCTTCGAAGCGAGAGAGTGGACGGCAAGGCTTCTAGAAAAGGGAGTTTTATTCCTTTAAATTTGACAAGTAATGGGATAAATAGGGATTTAAATTGGATTATTTTTTTGAAGAGATAATAGATGGATAAATATCGATTTATTTCTTTTATTTTGATAGATAAGGAAGAGATAAAAGAAGATTATTATTACTATTATTTTTATTAAGAGATAAGAGATAATAAAAGATATTTCTTTAAATTAAAGAGATAAAGCTATCAAATAAAGAAGAGTGGTGGCCAAGTGAGGGATTACGAGTAGTAGTTCGACTATAAAAGGGGAAAATAGGGCTACTCATCAATTTGTTTTCCTTCTCTTCTCTCTTGAAAATTCCCTAAGACATTCCCTCTCTCTGCCAAAATTTTCCTAGCCAATTCTCTCTTTTCTGCTATTTTGTTAAAATCAAAACCCTAGTGAAGCAAGCCAATCTCTTCATCTTTCTTTTCTTCCTATTTCTCCTTACCAATCCATTCAAAAGTCGAATCTTGGAAAGGCTTCAAGCATAGGTGTTGTCGATTTCTTCAAAGGTAAGAGCAAGTTTGGTTTCCATTCTTTTCTTTTAGATTAGCCGAGAGATAATCTAACCCCATACATATTTTGGTTGCGAATATGGAAGGACCTTTCGGGATTATCGAGTAGTCAACTAAAAGGAGGAGTATTCGGATTTCTAAGATTAAGGTAAGACATGTGAATATTCGCCAAAGGCCTTGATTTATGATTTGATGATTAAGATTAAGTCTAACGTAAGGTTTTAAGGATTTCGACATTCCTAGGGAAACAAGGAACATTTTAAGGATTTGTTGGTGATCCAACCAAGCAACAAGGTAAGAATACTAATCCTACTAGGATTTTGAATTTTGGGCGAATGGCTTTTATTAAGGTAAAAGTGATTAATCAATTGTAGGAACTTGAGATCTAAGGCGATAGATCGGATCTCGGGATCTCAAGGAATCATTAGCGAATCGGTGTGTACCCACACTATTTCATAATACGTTTTATGGTGTGTTAAATAATATATGTGATATTAAGAATATGAAAGTGGCTAAGGTACCATGATATGGTACTAAGTACTGCACGTTTCCTACTTCTACTAGGAATATGAAAAATGTTATTAAGTAACATGAGAATATGATAAGAATGTGAACTTGGGCATGTAATTGCATAATATGTTAGGGGCATATGGGTTTGTTTGAAAGGGAAGTGAAAAGTGGTGACCTAAGACCACGATGAATGAAAGTGGTGACCTAAGACCACGATGAATCTGAACGTGGTAACCTAAGACCACGAATGCGGTGACCTAAGACCGCAATTTGGAGTGTAGCGGAAGGAGGGTCGACTTAGTAGTCCCAGTGTGTGTGTGGCAGTGCACGGGGTGTGTAGTGGATGGACAATTAGGATTGGGTTTGGGAATGCATCATAACTTGTATTTTATGTTTTGAATGTGTAACTATTGTATGCTGATTCTATTATGATTTAGTGTCGTGTACACAATGAGTCATTTGACTCACCCATTGTGGGACCATGTTCCGGTGATGATAAAGTGATGGACCGGGACGGCAGTACTTGTGGTGGCCATGCTCAACATGAAGTTTATATTTTATGGACTCTTGAATTTATTTTAGCACTTTGAAATATTTTGGAAACTATTTGATGTAATAAGGCCATAAGGCCATGATGAACGATTTTTTATTTCTACTTGTTGTTTTATTGTGTTACAAATTTTGATTAGGTTAAAGACTAAGTATTTTATTTTAAAATATACTCGATATGTTTATTACTTAAAATTAAAAAAGGGTTTTCTAATATAAAAATCCAGTTTATTTTCAACACAAGCCCAACCCAAACAATATTTTTTTAAAATCACACAAGTTTTTCTCTAAGTAACAAAAGAATTTGAAAATCGGTTTACTTGAGGAACATACCAAATCTGGTCAAAGCTCGTGGGCCGGGTTTGGGGTGTTTCAGTTGTATTGAGAGCTATTTTGAAATTGTATAAACTAGTTATTAGATTACCTGATGAGTCAACTCCTAGTGAAATCAGAAACAATCTAAGGTTTTATCCTTATTTTAAAGATTGTATTGGAGCATTAGATGGAACTCATATTCATGCATCCATTTCACTTAGCATTCAAGGAAGATTTCGTAGCCGTAAAATGGGGACGACACAAAATGTGTTGGCTGCCATTACATTTGATTTGAAATTTTCCTATGTTCTAGCTGGTTGGAAGGTAGTGCACATGATTCTCGTATTTTAAGTGATACACTTTCATGCCCAAGAGGATTAAGAATTCCGGAAGGTAATAATTATCATTAAATACCAAATAGTTCTAGTAAGCTCATAATTTATTAGTATTAATTATGTTTTGTAAAATTGTTGGTAAATATTATATTGCTGATGCTGGATATGGCATCCGAAATGGATATATTACCCCATATCGTGGTGTCCGATATCATTTAAAGGAGTTTAGTGCTCAAGGGCCTGAGAATGCAAAGGAACTTTTTAATCTTCGTCATTCATCATTACGAATCATTGTTGAACGTGTTTTTGGGATTTTGAAGAAACGGTTTTGTGTATTAGATGTTGAACCATTTTGGAATTTTCAAACTCAATTAAATATAGTTTTGGCTTGTTGTATCATTCATAATCATATAATGGGAGTTGATCCTAGTGATTTACTTAATCAAGGATTATACGAGGAGTCTGAGTCTGATTTGATAATACCAACTCTTACAGAGCGAGAAGAAAGAGAAGAAGCAAGAGAATCGTCTACTAAGAGAGACGAAATTGCACAAACTATGTGGACTGATTATATGGCTAGAAATATTAGGTAGGTTTAGGGCTTAAGGTTATTGTTTCTATGTTATGTATGTTTTAGTATTAAAATTGTTTTTTTTTTTGTTAATGTTGGTTGTATAATGATATTGAAATTTTAGTTTGTTGGATTTTGAAATTATTATGTCTTGAATTTGTTAGATATTGATTATGTTTTAAGCTTGTTAGATATTGAATTTATTATGTTTTAAGCTTGTTGGATATTGAAATGATTGACAATGACAATTATTAATGTAGAATGGGCAAGGGCAACAAAGAAGGGACCTCCAAGCAATTCAGGTGGACAAAACCGATGGAACATGTTTTTTTAATGTAGAATGGGCAAGGGCAACAAAGAAGGGACCTCCAAGCAATTCAGGTGGACAAAACCGATGGAACATGTTTTTCTTAAAATTCTAGCAGAGGAGGCCCAGAAAGGAAATAAGTCTTCTGATACTTTCAAAGCAGTTTTTATTAATCGAGTTGTCGAAGCTATTTCTGAAAGATTCCAAGTCCAATACGATACGAAGCATGTGGAAAATCATTTGAGGACTGTAAAAAACCAGTCGCAGATTATATACAAAATTCGAGGTGAAAGTGGCTTTGGATGGGATGATATCATGAAAATGATCACATATGACAGAGCAACATATGATGCAGCAGTGATGGTAATATATGTATATATATGTTAAGTATATTTCAATTGTTTTTTACTTGTTATTCTAATTGTGTATAATATCCAACAGGCACATAAGAAGTATGAACCATTTTTGAATAAAAGCATTGATCATTATGATGAAATGACTTTGGTTGTTGGCAAAGATATGGCGACAGGGAGTTTTGCCAGAACATTTGCTGACATAGATTTGGATAATGGTAATCAAAATTCAATGCCTGTAGACTGTGACAATGAAGAGGCTGAAGAGGTAAGAACAAATGTATCTTCATCTGGCACATCCAAATGTAAAAGAAAAATGTTCAAGAAAGTGTCGTTGATGAACAAATTAAATTTGTGAGTGAACAACTTGGTAAAATTGCTAATGCTTTGGAACAATTTACTGTGGATAAGACAGCACAGCTTTACGAACAAGTGATGTCGATGGAGGAAGAAGGATTTGATGATGACTTTTTATGTTCTGTGTTTGATTATTTAGTGAGTCATGAATCCGAGGCAAAAGCTTTTTTTAGTTAAAAGTAAGAAGCATAAATAAATTTGGCTTCAAAACTTTTCTCAAGGTTGAAGATATTTTATGTGGTGTAATATATAGTTATGCACTTGGATAATGTTGTTATTATGTCGTGTACTACTAATTATGCATTTTGATAATATTATTTAATTTCTAGTATTAATTGTGGTTTGGAAGCTAATTTATAATTATTCAATCCTTGTTTTTTATTTTTTTAACACAATTACAAATAATTTATTTGACTTTGGTTGTTTTCAATTTATGACGGTTAATAATGTAGCTTAATAATTGAGTATTATTATATGTTTAATTTGATTTATTTTTTATAAATAAATCATTGCAATATATGTAAAAAAATTTAAAATATAAAAATTTATTAATATGGATATAAATTTATTAATATATGTAAAAACAACTTTTAGGAAAACATTTTCAAGAAATCTGCCAAACAACATAAAATATTTTACAAAGATTCATCCAAACACTAGAAAATATTTTCAATAAATAATTTTCTAAAAAAGTAAATCATTTTCCAGAAATCATTTTTCAGAAAACATTTTCTTGGCAAACAAACAGACCCTAAATTGTAAAGTAATTTTGGTTAGTTTTGAACTTAGGGAATAAAATGAAAATAGTTTGAAAAGTACATGGAAATTTTCTGTAGTTTTTTTTTTTTTTAATGTAGAGGGCTGTAAATGAATAAGGATAAATTTGGTTAATATGTTTTAGGCTAAATTGTGATAAATGTATAAGTTTTGATATTAGGGACTAAATTGAATAAAAAGTAAAAGTTTAGGACAATTGTGAAAATGTCAATAAAGAAGTCATATGCATTAAATGGATTATTATTAAGTATTTGGGCTGATAATTAAACTAAATTATTGTTTAAATCAAGAGTCGGTAGATAATCGAGGAAAAGATGAAATTTCTTATTAGTCCCTAACATTGCAATTTTTGTTGTTTAGCCCTGGTAAGTTCATACGGTATGTTTGTGTTAAATTGTTATGCATTTAAAATTATAATTGTAAATATGTTAAATTGAAATTCTAGTTGTTTACAATTCAGAACAAAAAGGTGAGATAGAAGATTAAATTGAACAAAATTAAAGATAGTATAATTCGATAAATTAAGGAATTGACTTTGAATTGGATTGAAATAGGATATGTTATGTGATTACGTGATGATTTGATAACATAAGATGAATTGATTCAATTTAAATTGGTTGTATGTGAAAATAATTGAATTGAATAGATTGAAAATATTAAATATTATTTGAAATGTGAAATTATACTAATGTGGTGATGAGTTATGATATATTTATTTATGGAATTCTTAATTTGGTTGGTTTAGATTACGATATTGAAATTGAGAATTGATTTAAAATGAATATGAGAAACTCATTACCTAATTAATTGTTTGGGCAGGGTTAGGTATAATTGGCATGCTATAGGATATGAAGAGTTCAGGATTATACGACTATGTGTCGGGGAGTGTTGGGCATCCCATTTTTTGGTTATACCGACCAGTGCTCGGCACATTTATTTTTCGATTTTACCGATCAGTGCAATGCGCAATTCATTATTACGGATTCATCCGTCAGACATTTGGTGTCAATTTGATATGTTGGTTGGATCTATGTATCTATCCGAGTCCAAGTTAGGTTAATAGGGATATGTATAATGTAATTTGTAACAGGCCCATTTTGCCCGGGCTTAAATAACAAACCAAAAAAAAAAAAATATAAATGTCCAGTTACAGTCCAAAAACAATTTACAAATAAAACTCGAGCCCAACACTTAAACCCGTGACCCAATACCCCAAAACAGACCAGACCCAAAACACTCGCGGCCCAAAAGGCCCAATGCCGAAACAAGTTTCAGTGGCTTAGGGTTTCTGAAACCCTAAGCACCGCAAGCCTTCGCGCCGCATCCAGCCCCTACCTCACTCCCATCTTAGATCGCGCCGCCATCAACGCGCAGACAACAAGTCACCGCCGAGATCTTTGTTCCAAACCTGTAAAGAAGGGAAAAAAATAGCAGCAAAAGGAAAGAAATAAACAGGACAGAATGTGTTTCCTTTTTATTGTTTATTTCGGGGCATATAAAGCCCAAAAATCATAATACCGAGCAGATTACGAATCTGAGAGAGAATACAAAAAAAAATAATAGGAAATAAAAAGCGAAAGTAAATATTCTGAAAACAAAAGTGATTTCCGATTGGTTTTATTCGTGTTATTTTTTATTTTTCTCTTTGATTCTAGCATTTTTTTTTTTACAAAATAGCACTAAAATAAAAAAGGGCGAGGAAACTACCTCAAAAGCAGAGATCGACTCTCCATTGCCGACACGCATTGCGCATGTAGCGTGGGCTCACAGTCATGAGTCGATGACCTAACTCCGGCAGAGGAGAGGAGGACTTTTGAGAGCATTTCTTGAAGTTTTTTTTAAAAACGCAGGGCAAAAATGATTTTTTTTTGTCAGGAAATTGGGTTATATAGTAGTAATAAAACGGCGCCGTTTTTGCCTAAGCTAATAGGCATTAAAACGACGTCGTTTAAAGGGCCAGATCCGCGCGTTGACCAGAAAACCCGGGGAGGATCCGCGTGTTTTTTTAAAAAAAGAAAAAATTTCCATTTTAGTCCTTCCGTAATTTTACTAGTTTTAATTTCGGCCAATTAACTTTTTTTTATTTTTCAAATTAGCCCTAAATTTTTTACTTTGTTTCAATTCGATCATTGGGTTCCTTAAAGGCTAAGAATCGAACGACGTCGTTTTGAAAATTTGGCATAATTGCCATATTAGCCCCTACAGTGTAATACACGTTTTAATATGATCCTTTTACATTTTTCTTATTTCTTTGTTTATTTTAAAACCTTTTTTATTTTATGTTATTTTTTTAAATTATTTTAACATTATATTAAAATTATTTATCATATCAAATTTTTATTATTTATATATTAATTTATCAATAATATAATATTTTTGTATATAGTTTTTCTCATCTACATATTATTTCAAATTATACTATTTATTATTTTACCTAATTTAATTATCTATATATACCTTATTTTATAATTTACATATTAGTTATTATATTATTTATTTTTAAATTTTGTATATTATAATATTATATTACATTATATAAATTACTTTTAAAATTTTATTTTTAAAATTTATTTATATTATATAATATATTTTATTTATATTGTTTATTATATATATGTGATTTTATGATTAGTACATTATATATATATATATATATATATATATATGTTTTCATATAAAATATTATATATTATTTACTAATTATTTTTATTATATGTAATCATTTATATATGTATTAAATCATTAAATTATATATTTAGTATAAGTATTTTTTTTACTTTTAATTTTCTTTATTTACATATATATATTAAATCATTTTAAAATCGTCACATTCTTTTATTTTTTATTATTTAATGTTTAAATATTCTTATTTTTTATTATTTTTCATTTTAAATTAGCCCTTTTCATTTGATTTTGAAAGTCTCAATTATTGTTATTTATTTAATATTTATTTATGTTTTTTGATCGTTTATTATTGCTTAACATAACTCTTTATGTATTTATGTTATATTCTTTTATTATTTATTGTTAGTACAATTTGTAATTATGTAGAATTGCTATTAAATATGTATGTTGTAGTACTCAAACCATTGTTTTATAAAAATACCTTTTGAATTGACGCATTTTATTCAAATAGTTTTAAAAAAAATACAGTGATATCTAATATTCGGGGACTTCGAGAAAAATTGTGCCCTAACTCACTGGGTTTCAATTTTTATCGTTGAACTTAAAATATTAAGTATCCCTTTTCTTTTAAAATTGCAATTCATAAATGTCCAAATCAAAACTTATTCTCAAAAGTTCAAAACGTTGTATCCTAACTTACTGGATATGATGTTTGTGTTTCAAGATAAAAAATTTCTACAAATAAAGGCGAATCTAACTTCGAAGTCATGAGATGTTATGTCCTAACTTACTGGATATGACATCTTATTTCTTTGAAATAGATAATTCTTGGTTTTCTTTCTAATAAAAAGATCATATTTTAAAATTTTTTAAATTTTCGACAATAGGACATGACTTTACCGATTGGGTACCAATTTTAGGGCGTTATGAGGGTGCTAACCCTTCCTCATACGTAACCGACTCCCGAACCCATTTTCTTGTTTTTTTTGTGGACCAAAATAAAATTTTTAAAAATAAAATGTTTTACAAAGGTGATCCAATCACACCTAAGTAAAAAGGGATTGGTGGCAACTCCATTTCTGTTTTTAAAGTTGATCCTCGTTTTTCATTAAAAATTTAAAAATGGTTTCGACATCTTGGCGACTCCACTGGGGATCAATAAGAGAGTTAAGCCATAAAATCAATAACTTCATGTCCTTATGTCTGAATTTAAAAATCTGGTTTAAAAATTATGATCCTTTTTTATTGCATATGGTTCTATTTTTATAAAATATCTCTGCATTGCATTGCATGACCGTTATGGTCATACCCTTAAGAGGGAGCGAGAAGCTACTCCTTCGTGAGGTTTTCACCTCCGTGTAGGATAGTGAACTGCTTTTAGGATACATCTGTACTTATTTCTTCGTGAGATTTTTATCTTCGTGCAGCCATAGGGAAATATATTCCTCTGAACTGAACTCGATCCATATGATCTTATAATAGGTGAGGATCGAGGAATCTACTAGTTTAGGCACCTCAACTTTAGAGCTAAACCACATATAGAAAACCTAAGTGCTTACCTTAGGAAGAGCTATACCAAACCTTAGCAATTACCCAGATAGGCGATTGATTATTTGCTTTATATTTTACTTTATGTTGCTAATCGATTGTGCTTTATTTTGTTGCATGTCATTTCATATTTTAAAGAGGTATCAATTCACGGTCAGTTTCTAAATTAGAAAGCTGGTTATGGAGAACAAATTCCTTGATAAAGTGGAGGACAATGCAATCATCTGTAGGTGGTCAGAGCAAACACAGTTAGGAAAAGGGGATAGCTACAAGAAAAGGGTTAAGGAGATCTCTAGTGCTTGAAATCAGACCCATCGCATGAAAAGAGTGGATGTAAGCCCAATGATGACCCCAAAATATAGTGGATGGTGGAGTAGGAGGGTCAATGACAATATCCCTGTGCCAAGTTCAGAAGACGTTTAATCGATCGAATAATTTTTACAAGTGGTCTCATCAGAATTGGAGATGATAAAATAGGATTTCAAAAAAAGGAATTCAGAGCTTGGAAAGAGGATAGAGAAGTTGGAAGAAGAAAAGATGTACTTGAGGCTAGATGTGGATGTTTAGAATCAGAAGCTGAGAAAGTAAGAAAAGAAAAGAGGAACATTGAGGAAGATCGAGATAGCTTGAAGACTAAATATAAGAAGATGCGTTTATCGATGAAGAATGCCAGATTGGGAAGAATTTGAAACAGTGGCAACAAGAGGTCTAGGAGGAAAAGGCCAAAGCTGACTATTAGAAGAGGAAATTTCAAGAAATGCAAGTGCAAAATGAAGCCCTATAGAAGATTTATTCAGAAAGCTGAAGTGAAAAGGAGCAATTAAAAGTTAGAGTGGCTGAACTTAGACGATCTCTTCATCACCATCAAAGCCGTAATTTTGGGATCGAGCTAAAGTCAAGTCTGAACAAGATTGAGGAAATGAAGGGTAAGATTGAAGAGTTAGAATCAGCATTGCACAAATGTGAACTTCGGATCGAGTTTCTTGAAACAAGAGAAGGGCATTGGAAGGAGGAGCTTCACCATTCTCATGATCAAGTTAAAAGTCGGGATTACCTCATGGGTGAAGCAATAGTTCAGATTCGAGAAGTAGCCGATCACCTACAGAATTTGGCAGCACAGGCGGATATATTAAGTATGAAGTATGAGCTACAGTCGGATCGTGGTCAAGAATTAGCCTCTTTATTTGGGAAAATCAAAGCTTTAAGACTTAGGGCGAAAGCATATTTGTAGTCCATTTTATGTAAAAGATTTTTTTTTAATAAAGTTTTCTAAAATGAAGTTGAACCAGAATCGATGCCTCTTTTCATTCATGCATTTGCATTACATCATATCATATGCATTTAAGTCCATAGAGAGAGTCTAATTAGTTGAAATTATAACAGAGTGAGAGAGAAAAAGAGAAGAAAAATCTGGAAGCTAAACATCCTTACGGTACACATGCCAAATCAAAGAAAATGGATCAAAGATTGGAATAATTCCAAAGAGATATGCAAGACTAGATGCAAGAGCAAATGGCAAAACTCCAACAACAGATGAGGGACTAAATGTTGGAGGCTCAAAGGAACATGATGACTCAAATGGCTCAGATGCTGAGTGGGGTAATGGATAAGGGAAAGGGACCTATAGTTAACACTGAAGACAATAAGGATTTTCCTAGGGGATTCACTCCACCACACGTGCAAACCCAACCTGAGGAATATCCCAGAAGGCCACCTGTCACAATTAGGCCTCAACAAGCGCAAACAAACACTGGAGTGCCCATGAATTTTCAAGTTGGCACAGGATCCAACCTAGAGGATAACCCTGCTAATCTTGTTATCCCTAACCTAGACATAGCACAGAGAGAGGGGATCAGAACTGAATATTCAAGACAGTTGAAAGATCACTGTAGATGGTTGGAAGAAAAATTCAAGGCTTTGGAAAATGCCAACCATCACCATGATATTGACGCAAAGGACTTGAGTTTGGTCCTAGATCTGGTGCTTCCTCATAAATTCAATATATCAGAATTTGAGAAATACAATGGGACTAGTTACCCTGAATCCCACATCATTATGTTCTGTAGACGTATGACTGGTTACATGAACAATGATCAACTTTTAATTCATTGTTTCCAAGACAATTTAGTGGGGGCAGCATCAAGGTGGTACAATCAACTCAGCCGCGCTAATATTAGCTCCTGGAGAGACTTAGCCCAAGCCTTCATGAAGTAGTATAATTATGTTACAGACTTGACGCTTGATAGAATCATGTTGCAAAACATGGAAAAGAAATCGAATGAAAGCTTCAGGCAATAGCACAAAGATGGAGGGAAACTGCCATGCAAGTACAACCAGCTCTCCTAGAGAAGGAAACCACCATGCTATTTATCAATACTTTAAAGGCACCTTTTATCACCTATATGATAGGAAGTACCACTAAAAGCTTCGCGGATATAGTGATGGCAGGGGAAATGATAGAAAATGCCATAAGAGGTGGAAAGATTGAAGCGGGGGAAACCACTAAAAGGTCTGCTCCTAGGAAAAAGGAAAATGAGGTAAATAACACGAGTACATACAACAAAGGGTACTCAAAGGCAGTTACTGTTAGCCAGCCAAAAGTAATTACTACTGGGCAACAAGGGTCGACAAAACAAAAATCAGGCCCAAAATAAAATTCTGAAAAGCTTCAATTTACGCCAATCCCAATGATGTATAAGGAGATATATCAAAGTTTATTCGATGCATGCGTGGTGTCCCCATATTATCTACAGCCGTTACAACCCCTATATCCTAAATGGTAGACTCAAACGTCCAATGTGATTACCACGTAGGAATAGCGGGGCATTCGATAGAAAATTGCACTGCCTTCAAAAAGGTAGTCGAGAGGCTCATCAAGATGGGGATTGTCAAGTTTGATGATACACCCAGTGCAGAGAAACCTTTACCTAACCATAGTGATAAGATGATAAATGCGATCAGTGAGAAGGTCATGAGAAAAATCGAGGATGTCTCGAAAGTGAAAACTCCGTTGAAAATGGTTTGGAGGGAAATGGTAAGAAGGGGACTGATAGAATCAAGTTCTAAGGAAGGAGGTGAAGAATCAAGGAACTATTGTGAGTTCCACGAAGTAGAAGGACATAGGATCCAGGAATGTACTGAATTTAGGATCCTGATACAAAGCCTTATGGACAATAAGGAATTGGAGTTTTATGAAGAAGGCTCGGAGGAAAGAAACGTATGTGTAACTAGAAAATAATTGATAAAGCAAAAGGTTAATTATCCGAGGATCATAATTTCCTGACCAAGAAATACAGAAGGCGGAGCACAATTTGCGCCTAAAGTTGTAATATAGAAACATGTTTCCTTTCTTTACAAGGATAATAAGATGATATCATAGAATTACGACTGTAATATAACGACACCGGGAGTGGAAAACTCAACTAGCACTTTCAAAGAGGTCCAAAGTGAGGGATTCTACATACGAAGTGGAAGGTGTTACGACTCGATCAACGTCAGAACAGAATCAGTGAAATCAAAGACTGTGGCAGTTGAACTAGAGAAAGGACTTGACGCCCTTATCAACGAACCTGTGAAGGAGGAAGAGGCTAAAAAATTTTTAAAATTTATAAAGCACAGTGAATACAGTATGGTAGAGCAGCTGCTCAAGCAATCGGCTCGCATATCGATGTTAGCCTTACTCTTAAGTTCAGAAGTGCATCACGAAGCATTGATGAAAGTGCTGAACGAAACTTATGTTACTAAGGATATATCTGTCAATAAACTTGACCGTCTGGTTAGTAATATAAGTGCTGACAACTTTATTTTCTTCAGTGACGATGAAATTCCACTTGGAGGTATGGGATCAACTAAGGCTTTGCACATCACTACTCGTTGCAAGGGATATACTCTACTGAGCGTGTTAATCAAAAATGGATCGGCTTTGAATGTCTTACCATTGCCTACACTGAAAAGATTGCTGATAGACAGTTCTCACATGAAGACATACCAGAACATGGTGAGAGCATTTGATGGCAACGAGAGAAGAGTGATGGGAAGAATTGACATACCATTGCAAATAGGACCAAACATATATGAGGTGGAATTTCTGGTGATGGATATAAAGCCCTCTTACAACTACTTGTTGGGAAGACCCTGGATTCATTCATTAGGGGCAGTGCCCTCATCCTTGCACCAAAAGCTAAAACTGGTGATAGATGGTCGGCTGGTTACTATAAACGCTGAGGAAGACATCATAGCAACTGTTACCAATGGCGCGCCATATGTAGAGATAAATGAAGGGGCCATTGAGTGTTCTTTTTGGTCTTTAGAGTTCGTCAATGCAAAATTCATCTCAGAAGGAAATGAAGTTCTGGTGCCAAAGATATCCGAGACCACGAGGATGGGCCTACAAATGATGATGGGGAAGGGAGCCTTACCAGGAAAAGGACTAGGCAGACATCTCCAAGGGGAAGTTCAAGTGCCGATGCTAAAAGAGAAAAGAGACCGTTTTGGCATGGGTTTTAGGTCAGATGATAAACAAAAGAAGAGAGAAATAAAAAAGAAGTAAGAAAGAAGAAGAGCACAACTGAATGGAGAAGAAGTCCAGTAGGAATCAATAACATTCCCCCATATATCTCGGACCTTTGTATCCGGAGGGATAATTCACCTGAGAGAGGGTTATTGGAAAGTCTTCAAATTAATGCCATACATGGGGAAGAAGTTGAACAAAGAAACATGTTGGGCATTCGCCCTTATGAACCTGGAAGCGTTTTGAACAATTGGATTGCAGAAGAACTTCCTGTAGTTTTTAAAGATTATACAGAGTAATATTCAGAACGCTATTGTTGTTTTTCAGCCTAGGAACAATAAGATTTCTTTTGTGAAATGGGCTCATGTTCAGAAATTATTGTTTCAATAAAATACATTTTTGATAATTAACTTGAGCAAATATTCTTTCATTTTATTCTTTTAACTTTTTAATTTCATTCCAAATTTCATATTTTTCATTCATATCATGTAAATAGTTGTCCTCGAATTCATTTGTTCTTTGTATATTCTTTGGTACCCATCACAGGTCCCTAGATATCAATGATGTGAGCAGCAATAATACAAATCCAGAGGTCCACTTTGAGCAGTTTTGAAGGTGACCGAGATTGTGATTTATCTCCAGATTTGTTGAGAATGGTAAAGAAAGAGGAGAAACAGATCTTACCCCATGAGGAGGAGGTAGAGAACATAGCCTTGGAGGAAGGAAAGGTTGTGAAAATTGGGACGCGCATAGCTGAGGAGACAAAACAAGACCTTGTTGAGTTTGTATAGTCGTACCAAGATATGCCTGGGTTAAGTACCAAAGTTGTAGTACATCGCCTTCCCATAAGAGAAGACTGCAAGCCAGTTCAGTAAAAGCTATGAAGGATGAGGCCTGATGTAGTGTTGAAAATAAAATAAGAGGTCTAGAAACAGTTTGATACTAGTTTTCTACAAGTGGTCAAGTACTCAGAGTGGGTTGCCAACATTGTTCTTGTCCCTAAGAAGGGCGGAAAAGTCCGGATGTGTGTAGACTATAGGGACTTAAATAAAGCTAGCCTAAAGGACAATTTCCTTTGTTGCATATCGACACATTGGTGGATAATACGATAGGATATTCATTGTTCTCTTCATGTCCCTCAGTGGACGGTGTAGTAATATCAGTGAATTTGGAGATCTCATCTTCCTGAAGTTGCAAGAAGCAGATCAAAGACACTTTTAGTCTTATCTCCCTGAAGTTGCAACGGAGTAGATTGAAAATAGAAGATCTCATCTTCCTGAAGTTGCAGGAAGTGAATCAAAGGCACTTTCAGCCTTATCTCCCTGAAGTTATAGCAGAGTAGATTGAAGACAGAAGATCTCATCTTCCTGAAGTTGCAAGAAGCAGATCAAAGGCACTTTCAGCCTTATCTCCTTGAAGTTACAGCAGAGTAGATTGAAGATAGAAGATCTCATCTTCCTGAAGTTGCAGGAAGCAAATCAAAGGCATTTTCAGCCTTATCTCCCTGAAGTTGCAGCGGAGTATACTGAAGATAGAAGATCTCATCTTCCTGAAGTTGCAGGAAGCAGATCAAATGCACTTTCAGCCTTATCTCCTTGAAGTTGCAGCGAGTAGACTGAAGACAGAAAATCTCATCTTCTTGAAGTTGCAGGAAGCAGATCAAAGGCACTTTCAGCCTTATCTCCCTGAAGTTGCAGCGGAGTAGACTAAAGACAGAAGCTCTCATCTTCCTGAAGTTGCAGGAAGTAGATCGAAGGCACTTTCAACCTTATCTCCTTCAAGTTGCAGCGCAGTAGACTGAAGACAGAAGATCTCATCTTCTTAAAGTTGCAGGAAGTAGATAAAAAATATCAGATCTTATCTCCCTGAGTTTATAGTGGAGCAGATCGAAAAATCGTAAATCTGGCATTCCTGAAGTTGCAGGAAGCAGATCGAAGGTATTAGTCTGACCTCCTTGAAGTTGTAGTGGAGCAGATTAAAAAATAGTGGATACTACCTTTCTGAAGTTGCAGTGAAGCAGATTGAAGCTATCAGACTTATTTGAAGTCAAGATGAAGTTCTAATACCATTATAGTGGAGTTGGAAGCCATTTGAAGAGGACGTAGATTGAGAAATCAATGCTCGACCAAGACTGGGCAAAACTAATCCTTTTATAGTCTTTGTTGTATTCTCGTTTCACAATAATGAGCAAAGAGGGGCAGGTGTAGCAGGCCCATTTTGCCCGGGCTTAAATAACAAACCAAAAAATAAATAAAAAACAAAAAATATAAATGTCCAGTTATAGTCCAAAAATAATTTACAGATAAAACCCGAGCCCAACACTTAAACCCGTGACCCAATACCCCAAAATAGACCCAGACCCAAAACACTCGCGGCCCAAAAGGCCCAATGCCTAAACAAGTTTTAGTGGCTTAGGGTTTCTGAAACCCTAAGCGCCGCAAGCCTTTTCACCACAAACAGCCTGTAACACCCTGAATTAGGGGTTATTTATAATTTAAATATTTTCCCATGTGTGCTTAAAGAAATAAATAATATGACTTTATTTGGCATGATTTAGAGTCTAGAAATAACCCCGAATTAGGTCAGATTTGGATTTAAAAATCTCTTTTTAAAAGTACTTAAAAGAAGGGAGCTAGGTGAGAAAGGGGTTAAGGGGAAATTTGGGCGAATTATGACACAAAGAATAGGCTTGGCACAAGTGGTTTGGTGCGCCTAAGGGGGTTACTATGGAGGAGGTTCGAGTCACGGCAATAACAAGGGGGAAATGTTTTTTTTTCCTTTTAGGCTTTTTGAGCGTTAGGGCTAGGAAGGTTTTAAATAAATTTCAGGTAAGGTTTGTGACATGAAAGATGGGTTTGGTGGAGTGGCATGGGGCGTGGCTTAAGGGCCTTGGTATGAGGTCTCAGGTTCGAGACATGAAGGAAGCAAGGAGTTTTATTTTTTGGGGCTTGGGCATTAAAGGAGTAAGGGCGTGTATGAAGGCCTTATAATTAAATGATGGTGTTATTTGACATGAAAGTCGGGTTGGAAGAGATGGCAAGGCGCTTTAAGAAATTCTTCTTTGTTGCTGTCATTGGTTCGAATCATGGAAGCAACATCTTGGTTTTATTTTTCTCTCTTTTCTTCTTTGGCGTGAGGGAGGGGTGTTGGCGACATATTGGACTCTTAATTGATAAGAGATTGAGCTTATTTTTTGCTAATATTCGCTGGAAGAGGGGAGTTTTAGTGTTTTATTTGCTATTAAATTATTGAGGGGATTAGGAGATTAAAAGGATGATAAAAGCTAGATTTAATTGTGATAATTCAAGGCTGAAAATTATCACAAAATAGAGGTGTTTGCTGAAATTTGGACTCTTTGAAATTGTCTATAATCGGTTTTATAGCAAAGAAAGTGCCAAAAGTTCAACAAAAACTCTTTTCTTCTCCCTAAATTTTCTTCTTCTTAGAATTCTCAATTGTTTCCTAGCCAAAACTATTCAAAACTTCCAGCTTTTCTTGCCCTTTTAGCGAATATACCCCCTCTAAGAGAAAATTTCCAGCAAATTCTTTTCTTCTTTCTCCCTTTATTGTGCTGCTGAATTCTCCCTTAAACTCTTAGCCAAAATTTGCTCAGAAATTTCCAGCATTGTTGTTTCTTCTTAGCCGAATACCCCTTCTCTTCTTCTCAAAATTCCAGCCCTCCGATTGTGCTTAGGCCGAATCTCCCTTGAGGAAAAGGGTGCTGCCAATTTTCAATAAGTGTGGGAAGCCATAGCCATTAAGGAAAGCTTTCGGGATTTATTCCCCTAAGGTAAGTGGTGGTAAGGATCTATTTTAATAGACAATATTTTTAGTGATCGAAAAGCCGAAGGCTACTAATATGTATGGTTGCCGATTGTAGGGAAGTGAAACGGATTTACATATCGTGAGGTGATTAGTGTTCAAAGGACGTTTAGGTAAGGTTTCGGGTTTGTGTGAAACCCTTTGGTACAATCTTGGTTTGGCCGAATAGGCTTTTGATACTAACAAAGATGATTGGCCGGATGTAGGGTCAAGATCTAGCATTGTAGATCGGAGTTTCGAGATCTAGGAATTACGATAGTAATAGGTATGTAAGATCTCTCTACACACTTTATTAATTTACATGACTTTAATGTTTGCCTTAATCTTTTGGTTGTGAATAGCTTGTGGCATAATCATGGATTTCGGGTAAGTCCCCTAACTTGTGACTTTTGTTAAATGATTTGCATGCCATCACATGATATTAAATGCTATGACATGATATATGAAAATCGATATAAAAGCATGTTATGGTGGGATTGATGAGAGAAGGGGGATGAATTATGGACTGTCGTCAGTGGTTTTGACCACAAGATGGGTTGGCCCCATCAGATTATTTGTGACCTATGGTCATCAGTGGTTTTGACCACAACGATTGATTATTTGCGACTAAGTCCCAGTGGTTTGGTACCACCAGTGGTTTTGAGCACATTTGATATATTGTGACCTATGGTCATCAGTGGTTTTGACCACACGATGGGTTGCCCCATCATTTGATTTGTGACTCTAAGTCATCAGTGGTTTTGACCACCAGTGGTTTTGACCACACGGGGTAGTTAAGGAGTATGGATGGTTAGGTTGGGTTGCTTGTGCATGTTTATTAATGGCTTGTATATGAGTTGCTTTACCTGGTGGGGGATTACACACTGAGTCTTGGTGACTCACCCCCTTTCCCTTAACATTTTGCAGATGAATAATCGCGGAGATGGAGCCGGAGAGGACTCTAGGCGGCCATGCTTATTGTTGGATTCGATTTACTTTGCTATTGTTAAAATTAATTATTTTCTAAGTCTTTTATTTTGGGATTGTAATAAGGCCGCTATTATTATTTTGGATGTTTGTTTTACTATTTTATTTTACCTATGTTATGTTACAAATGGAATTTAATAAATATTAATTGAACCGGTTAAAAGTAACCTTTTCAAACTTAACAAAATTTCACGGGTTTTCCAAGAAGTTACCATCGGGTAACAAAATTCACTAAGTCAACTATCACTTTGATGATTTTAAAATGATACATGATCAATGTTTTCAAAAGGGTCTATCAACCCAACTATGTTTATAAAAGCCCAACTGAGTTTTCAAACCCCGTTTTCCTACTTCAGCCAAATTCTACCAAGTTTTCACCAAGTTTTCAAAGTGACTCAAATTATTTTACTCCGTGACATACCAGATCCGGTCAGGACTCGTGGGCCGGGTTTGGGGTGTTACACAGCCCCTGCCTCGCTCCCACCTTAGGTCGCGCCACCATCAACGCGCAGACAACAAGTCACCGCTGAGATCTTCGTTCCAAACCTGTAAACAAGGAAAAAAAATAGCAGCAAAAGGAAAGAAATAAACAGGACAGAATGTGTTGCCTTTTTATTTTTTATTTTGGGGCTATATAAAGCCCCAAAAATCTGTAATACACACGAACAGACACAAATACAAAGAGAATACAAAAAAATAATAGGAAATAAAAAAGTGAAAGCAAATATTCTGAAAACAAAAGTGATTTTCAATTGGTTTTATTCGTGTTATTTTTTATTTTTATCTTCGATTCTAGCATTTTTTTTACAAAATAGCACTAAAATAAAAAAGGGCGAGAAAACTACCTCTGAAACAGAGAGATCTGACTCTCCGACTGCCGACTGCGGCAGCGCGTCTAGCGCGTGGGCGGTGGTCACTAAGTCTGATGACCTAACTCCGGCAGAGGAGAGGAGGACTTTTGAGAGCATTTCTTGAAGTTTTTTTAAAAAAAAGAGGGTAAAAATGATTTTTTTGTCAGGAAATTGAGTTATATAGCAGTAATAAAACAGTGCCGTTTTTGCATAAGCCAATAGGCATTAAAACGACGTCGATTAAAGGGCCAGATCGCGCATTGACCTGAAAACCCGGGGAGGATCCGCGTGTTTTTTTTTTAAAAAGGGAAAATTTTCCATTTTAGTCCTTTCGCAATTTTACTAGTTTTAATTTCGGCCAATTAACATTTTTTATTTTTCAAATTAGCCCTAAAATTTATACTTTGTTTCAATTCGATCCTTGGTTTCCTTAAAGGCTAACATTCGAACGACATCGTTTTGAAAATTTGGCATAATTGTCATATTAGCCCCTACAGTGTAATACGCGTTTTAATATGATCCTTTTACATTTTTCTTATTTCTTTATTTATTTTAAAACCTTTTTATTTTATGTTATTTTTAAATTATTTTAACATTATATTAAAATTGTTTTATCATATAAATTTTTTATTATTTATATATTAATTTATTAATAATATAAGATTTTTGTATATAGTTTTCTCATTACATATTATTTCAAATTATACTATTTATTATTTTACCTAATTTAATTATCTATATATACCTTATTTTATAATTTACATATTAGTTATTATATTATTTATTTTAAATTTTGTATTTTATATATTATATTACATTATATAAATTACTTTTAAAATTTTATTTTTAAAATTTATTTATATTATATAATATATTTTATTTATATTGTTTATTATATATATGTGATTTTATGATTAGTACATATATATATATATATATATATATATATGTTTTATATAAAATATTATATATTATTTACTAATTATTTTTATTATATGTAATCATTTATATATGTATTAAACCATTAAAATATATATATTTAGTATAAGTACTTTTTTACTTTTAATTTTCTTTATTTACATATATATATATATATATTAAATCATTTTAAAAATCGTCACATTCTTTTATTTTTTATTATTTAATGTTTAAATATTCTCATTTTTTATTATTTTTCATTTTAAATTAGCCCTTTTTCATTTGATTTTCAAAGTCTTAATTATTACTATTTATTTAATATTTATTTATGTTCTTTTGATCGTTTATTATTGCTTAACATAACTCTTTATGTATTTATGTTATATTCTTTTATTATTTATTGTTAGTATAATTTGTAATTATGTAGAATTGCTATTAAATATGTATATTGTAATACTCAAACCATTGTTTTATAAAAATACCTTTTGAATTGACGCATTTTATTCAAATAGTTTTAAAAAAAATACGGTGATATATAATATTCGGGGACTTCGAGAAAAATTGTGCCCTAACTCACTGGGTTTCAATTTTTATCGTTGAACTTAAAATATTAAGTATCCATTTTCTTTTAAAATTGCAATTCATAAATTTCCAAATCAAAACTTATTCTTAAAAGTTCAAAACGTTGTATCCTAACTTACTGGATATGATGTTTTGTGTTTGGTGATAAGAATTTTCTACAAATAAAGGTGAATCTAACTTCAAAGTCTTGAGATGTTATGCCCTAACTTACTGCATATGACATCTTATTTCTTTGAAATAGATAAGTCTTGATTTTCTTTCTAATAAAAAGATCATATTTTAAATTTTTTTAAATTTTCGACAATAGGACATGATTTTACCGATTGGGTACCAATTTTAGGGCGTTATGAGGGTACTAACCCTTCTTCATACGTAATCGACTCCCAAACCCGTTTTCTTTTTTTTTTTTGTGGACCAAAATCAAATTTTTAAAAATAAAATGTTTTACAAAGGTGATCCAATCACACCTAAGTAAAAAGTGATTGGTGGCGACTCCATTTCTGTTTTTAAAGTCGATCCCCGTTTTTCATTAAAAATTTAAAAATGGTTTCGACATAATTGAAATAAATGATCTTTAGATTGATTGATACAATGATCGGATGATGCATATACATATTGAGAATTGGTTATAGAAGCCTAGGGGGACAATATGGAAACGTGACAAATTGATGAATTTGATTCGAAATTCGTATTATGAAACGAAGTAGTAATTGAAAATAAATTGGCAATTGTTGTATATTTGGTATAAAGATAAATTGATCTGATATGGGAATGAAGTTCATATGATCTAATATGAATTTGATTGAAAACTCAAATTATGAAATTAAAATAATGTTTGCATTAATTTGAAATGAGATGTATTGTGTGAATAGATTGTATGATATGATTTAGACAAATGAACTGATTAAATGATTATTTCTTTTGTGAATGATGTTGAAATTTTAATTTAAATGAATTAAAATGTTATATGATTGAATACTAAATGGTTTAATAAATGTTGAACTCATCTTTTGATTTTTGAATTGCCATGTTAGGCAAACTATACCGAGCTAAGTAACATGTAGTGTATAATTATAACTTGAGGTAAGTTACTTGGTTTTAAATACCCGTGAACTTACTAAGTCTTTGTAATATTTACTCCCTTGTTTCATTTTTCCTGTAGTGTCAACTTAGGGAACGTGTCAAGTGGGTCGTCAAGAACCTCACACTATCTCGGTATTGATTGTATAGTCTTTTGACCATATTAAGGCTTGGTTATGTGTGGCATGTACCTAGGAAATCTTAAGCTTGTGAAAATGTTATATCTTGAGTGAGTTCGACATTTTGAGATTATGCTTATGTATATATGTGTATGATGGCATTAGTCATGAAGATGGTATCTTGATGAGAAGTTTGACTTAGATATTTGCTTGCTTGATGGTGCCTAAATGATATGTTAGAGAATAGGTGCACAAAGATAAGTTATAAGTTTTGGAATGTTTGAAATTATTTGGTAAGCTTGATGCTTAAGCATGAGATTGTTTAAATGGCTATTTGGTGCTTGACTAGATGATATTGAAAGTGTCATTGAAGACTTAATGGGTTGGTATGTATGTGGTCTTTTGGTTGATTTTAAATTGTTGATTGAGGTGCCTATTGTGGCATATTGGTTAGCACTTAGATTTATCATTGTAAATGATGTTTTTGACTTGATTTGGATGCCTTTAAATACGTTGAAATACGGCTTAAATGATAGCTTGCAGCTTTAGTGTTCATGAATGAATAGCTTGCTTAAAAAGGCATTTTTCAAGTACACACGGGCTGACATACGGTCGTGTGCCTTACACCGGTTCATGGCACGACCGTGTAGTCTCTAAAAATTTAAGCGATTTTGGTGTACACAGGCACAGAGAGTTACACAGTTTGCTCACACAGCCATTTGACCCACTCGCACGGCCATGTGACCCACTCACAAGGCTATATAACCCACTCACACGAACATGTGGCTAACCTTACATGGGCACAAATCTTGTATACAGTTTAGTGACATGATAGTGTGGTTCATCACACACGGGCTAAGCTTTCGTACACGGCTAAGTGACACATCTATGTGACCCCTGTATGCAATTTTCTCCTTCCTTTTTAAATTTGTTTCAATTTAATCCCTTTTAATTGCCTGCTTAGTTTTGACCTTTTGTAAACTCAAAATTAATTCAAAATTGATTGAATTACATACTAATTTGATTAATTATGAATTATTGATAATTAATTGAGATTTTAAATTACAATGTGCTTGTAAGTGTTTGTATTCGCTTGTAGCACCTTATTACTCAAGTTCAGCGATCAGATCGGGTAAAGGGTGTTATAACCATTAGATTGCAAAAGGAGATGAGGTTGATGAAAAATGAGCTTGCTTAACTGCAAGTGGGGTTCACACAGCTGGATGTAAAGTTTGATGTGCACCTAAAGGACTTCTAAGAAGGCGTCAAAAGTGAGGTACGTTCTAAGGTCCATTCTGAGCTATGCACTGAGCTCCATCCTATTTGAACAATATTTTGGACAGTCTCCTACTACCTCTATTGGCATATTTTCTAACAAGGGTAAATGGATTTTGGGAGGTTCTTCTGGTTTTCCACCAAATGAGCATTTGGCCATGTACTCTATACCAGATCTGGAACATACTAGAGTGTCTTCTCGAGTAGGGACTTTGAATGTTGTGAGTAACCTTTTTCGATTGGATTGCCCTCATTTTAATAGGGTAAATTGCAGAGGTGGTGGTCTAAACTCAAACAGTACTTTGAAGTTGAGGGGATGGGAGATCATGCTAAGGTTTGAGTCGTTATGCTGTATTTGGAAGGGAAGGCTTTAGATTGCTTCAATTTTTTGTTCAAGAAGAAAGAAGGGTTGTTCCAATTGACTTGAGATATGTATGCTAGGGGCCTGAAGGAAAATTTTGGATCTAACTCTTTCCTTGATCCCATGGCTGAGCTTCTTTCTCTCAAACAACAATGTTCGGTTGATCAATTCCACGATATATTTGTAAGTTTACTAAACCAGTTCCATTTTCTTGAGGCATATGCACTAAGTATATTTTTAAGTAATTTGAAACCTGAGGTTGGACAATACTTTTGATTATTTAAGCCTCAAACCTTGGTGGAAGGTTACACGTTGGTTAGGCAGGTTGAGAGTATTGTGCTGGGGCCTTCAAGAAGGGTTTGCCTGTAGATAGTGAGGCAGGACTTCTTAAACGTCTATTTTCTAGTCCTAAGGTGCATCACAGTACTGATGGTTCTTCATTAGTGGGAGATTCCATAGGGAGAAATTTGAGGCAGCGAGCTCATACTAGGTTTCTTTCTCAAGCTAAATTAGAGGACAGGAAGAATGGGCTTTGTTTCTGGTGTGGTTTTAAGTACACACCAGGTATAAACGCTCTAAACCTCAGTTGTATCAGCTTATCATAGAGCCACAATTTGACCAGGACACCGATGCCAAAAGTCCACCATCTGAGGATTTACAAGACTGCCCTAAACAATTAGAAGCAGTAGATCAGGACACTGAAACCTTTACTCCAATTTTATCCCTACATGCCCTTTGTGGGATAAGGATGTTCACAAAACCATTTTTTGAACACATGATGGACACTATGATTTCATCTTCATGCCATTTGGCTTGACCAATTTCCCCTCAAGTTTTCAGTCACTGATGAATGTTGTCTTTAGACAACTATTGAAGAGGTCAGTTTTAGTCTTTTGCAATAATATACTTATGTATTCCAATGATTGGTCAAATCACTTGAGACATCTGCATGAGGTGTTGTAATTGTTGAGACTTAACCAGTTATATGCCAAAAAAAGAAAGTGTACCTTTGCAAATACTCAAGTTGAGTATCTATGATGCATTATTTCAAGGGGCAGTTACCATGGACAAAGCAAAAGTGGAAGGTGTTCTCAACTAGCTTATTCCATGGTCTGTGAAGGAATTAAGAGGGTTTCTTAGATTGTCTAGTTATTACAGGAGGTTCATCAAGGGGTATGGGGTGTTGGCCAAGTCCCTTACTATTCTCCTGAAGCAATATGTGCCCTGGCTATGGACTAAGCTTGCAAAAACAACATTCAAGCAGCTTAAGGAAGCCATTTGTCAACCACCAGTTTTGGCTTTACCTAATTTTCAAGAGTTGTTTTGTGTGGAAACTGATGCTAATGGATAAAGGGTAGGAGCAGTATTGTAGTAGAAGGAAAAGCCAGTGGCTTTCTTTAGCAAACCCTTAGGAGTCAAACATCAAGCCTTGTCTATATATGACAATGAGATGTTAGAAATGCTTTTGGTAGTTAAAAAGTGGCATCCTTCCCTGATTGGGAGGTACTTTCTAATCAAAATGGAATATCAAAGCTTGAGGTTCCTATCTGACTAGCAAGCAATCACTCCTTACAAATAGTAGTGGGTAGATAAGATGCTGGGTTAGGATTACTCTATAGCCTACAGAAAAGGAACTCAAAATATAGTGCAGATGCTTTGTTGAGAAGGCTTCGTGAACAGGATCATAATTTTTTTCCAGTGTGTAGAGAGCATGATCCTTTCTTGGTCTGAACAATGGGGTCAAATTGTGGATTCTTTTCAAGGTAACACCAAGCAGTAATAGTTGTGCCAGAAACTCCAACACCAACCTTAGTTTCACCCCAAGTATTCTTGGGATGGTAAGTTGCTTAGAAGATTGGGAAAAATTATGGTGGGAAACAATGACAAGCTTAAGAGACACATTTTTTTTATCTCTTCCATGGGGATCATTGGAAAGCCACTTTGGCATACATGCCACAACAGCATAGAATCTTGGGCTGCTCTATTGGAAGGTTCTTTATAAAGATGTGAAGAATTTAGTTCGAGAGTGTGTAACTTGTCAGAGATGCAAGATGGATAATTCAACATCCCTAGGGTTGTTGTAACCTCTTCCCATACTAGATAAAGCTTGGGCAGCTATAAGTATGAACTTTGTGGAAGGTCTACCTACCTTTAAGGGCAGAAGCATGATTCTAGTAGTGGTGGACAGACTGACCAAATATGGTCACTTTATTACTTTAGCTCTTTCCTTCACTACTCTGACAGTAACCAAGAGTACTTAAACCAAGTTTACAAATTGCATGACATGCTAGAATCAATTGTGTCTAATAGGGATAGGGTGTTCTTTAGTAATTTTTGGCAGGAGCTCTTTAGGCACTTAGGCACCAAAATTCAGTTGTCCACTACTTATCACCCCCAAATTGATGGCCAGACAGAAGTTTTGAACAAATTCTTAAAGGGTTAGTTGAGATACATGATAGGTGAAAGACCTTAAGATTGGGTGACTTGGTTACCTCTGGCAGAGTGGTGGTACAACATCACCTATCACTCGGCCATCCAAACCACTTCTTATGAGGCCCTTTATGGTTAAGACCCTCTCATTCACCTACCTTACTTAGTTGGTGCATCTCGAGTAGTTACAGTGGATAGAAGCTTACAACATAGGGAAACTATAAGGAATGTGTTGAAGTTTCACTTGAAAAGGTCTCAAGAAGGATGAAACAAATGGCTGATAAGAAGAGGTCTGATAGGGAATCCAAGGTAGGGGACTTGGTTGTTGGGAAATATACCCATCTTGTAGTAAACATGTAACTGCTTTCTATTTATTTGAACGATGAATAAATAAATAAAGTTAATTTCACACTTCACTATTATGTTTTTTGTATTTATTTCTTTTATATTTTACATGCATAACGAAATTGTGGCAAGCAAATATTAGCTCATTGATTGTCTAAAGTTCAAACTAAAGATAAGTAGCTTTGTAAAGAACGTTTACATTGTGAGAAAGACGCCTTATTGTGAGAAAGACGCCTTACTTTAGTAGATAATCTAAATGAGTCTGTAATCTCGTAAAAGAATTAAAGTGAGCATTTGATTCAAACAATATGAAGGATATTTATGTCGTCTACAATTCCAATTGAGGAGATGGCTAGTCTTGGTTATCGGAGCAATTGACTCCATGAGTAGAGACATAGATATATTCATTGGTAGAATGGTACATTAGACTGGACCCAAAATGAATTAATTCTAAATCCGTTTGTGAATTAATTCACTTGTGATGTTCATGGTGTGATTAACCTAAATCCTGAGTTAGTCACTGACCATGCGTATGCAACTCATGTGTTGTGATATAAGTGGAGGCTTATGCTCTAAAGATGATCGAGCCCATAGTCGGTATGTTGGGTACATGACTTGTGTATGTTATGGCTTTACTAGCAATAGTGGAATTCATAGCTCAATTAAAGAGTTAATGATATCCTGTCATTGGCATTGTGTAGATTGATAAATATGGAACGTGGCCACAGGTTGCTCATTCTTAAACGAGCAATTTGTCACAGTCATTTTGTTGATAATGATCATATTAATCATTAAGAAGGCACAATGGTGACAATGAGATAAAATAGGATTGTATTAAGTGAATGAATTTAACTCAAAAGAATCAAGGATATCATATGAGGGTAACACACATTACGAGGTTATTAGACAAAGTAGTTCGATGAATTGCTTTCGTAAAGAGTATACAATAAGGATTTTTCAATCATGGTACTTCTTATGGACTGACTCAATGATTAAGTAATTGCGAATTATCGACACGATGCTTATGGACATAATTGCAATCACTAAAGTCTAATTGAATATGTTTGATTGGTCCCTCCGTTAGCTCAACTAAAGCTCGATCGGACTGCATTTGAATCAGATGAAAATTCTACGACTTTGGGAATAATTTAATTGAGTCAATTTATTTTATGTGGAATAATTTAAGTTAGCTCAACATTTTTTTACACATAATTTTACAACTTTTACATATAGGTCCTTTTATGCAATTTCATCAAAAATCATTTAGTAAAAGTTGTTTATCACACCCCAAACTTTCATATTCTTCCATAAAACATCAAAAAACATGCATGACATCCATGGGTAAATTTTTAAACATAAACCCTGGCTCAAAGTAATGGTAGAAATAGGTAAACCGAGCTACGAGGATTTCAAAAATGTAAAGAACATTAAAAAGGGCGCTAAAACAGACTTATAATCGAGCTTGGAAGCTTGAAAAACCCTAGCTATGTCTTCCTCATGTGAATTTCGGCCAAGGGGTTGAAGATGAGCAAAAATTAGCTTTTAATTTGGCTTTTTAATTCATTTAATCACCAAATTATTAAAATGCCCTTAACTTAAAAATATTCTATTTCACCTATTTCATGCCCATTTTTGTCCAAAAAATTAACCAATGGTCTAATTTCCTTTTAAGGACCTCCAATTTAAAATTTCATAGCAACTAGACACCTCTAGTTTCTAGAACTCAAGTTTTGCCCTTTTTATAATTTAGTCTTTTTGACTAAATTGAGTGCCCAAACATCAAAATTTTCGAACGAAATTTTCACGAAATCATTCCATAAAACTGTAGATCATAAAAATATAAAAACATTAAATTTTTCGTCGTCGGATTTGTAGCCCTGAAACCATTATTCCGATTAGGCCCAAAATCGAGCTGTTACAAAAATCCCTAATCTAGATGTATCTAATAATGTTTTGATTTTATGTTTTTAGGTTTTATTATCATTAATCATGATCCCATTTTAAAGGAGTGTGCCAACCTGTGGCCTAAACTTGCAAGCACTGTCAACACTTTTGTCAAAAATATTTTTATGTTTTGTTTGTTTACCGTCATAGGTTTGATGATATCTTTCTAAGATTTCTTTTGAAAGGTTTAAAATCAAACAATGGGATTTTCTAGGATTTTTATATACAATTACAGTGGTTATAGCTTAATAGTTGTGGGTTTATAAGCTACTATACTTATTTTATCTCATACTGTGAACTACTTGTTAAAAGTTTTGTTCAACATTAATTAACTAGTTTGCTTATTTGTTTGTGAATATATGAATTTATTTTTGTGAACATATTTATTAAATGCTTACGAATAGGTTTAATTAGTATTTTACGAACACGTTTTTTTACTGTTTGTAAATATGTTTGATTAGTGTTCATGAACTATTAACTTAAATGAGTTTAAACTGAACTTGAACCGAGCCTAGACATCCATATTCTATACGTACTGAATTCAAACGTAATATTAAAATTTTAAATGAACATCAACCATACATGAATAATTTAAAAAATAAACAAATGATGTACACCATTACCAGACCTAAAACCACAACTGAAAACTTTTCCACTAAAAACAAAAATATAAATGGACTTGAATGTTGGTTAAAATAATAAAGATGTAAGAAAACAGTGGTGATGATATCAGTTTATAGAAAAAGCAGATTTGTAAAATTCTAGTCACATCAATCCCACAACCTATTAACGAAATGGACAATGAAAGAAAACATACTAAGCAATAGAAATGATCCACATTTTTTTAAATTATATTAATACTCACTGTATTTTGATTATTCAAGTTAGTAATTTTCTTATTATAATACTGGTACTTTTTTGGGTAAAATATTTAAATATATTAAAAAATTTAAAAAAATTACAGAATTGGGTCGGTTTCTAGAAAATTTACGGAAAAAGCCGATTCCCCACAAAATGCGTCCACATCAACAAGATCTTGTGGGAAATGGTAGAAATCATACAGGGACGCGTTTTGTGCCAAATCATCAAAAGTACTCTTACGTTGACGCGCTTTGTTGATTTGGCACAAAGCGCCGTCACCAGAAGTTTTCCTTTCTCAAATATTGGATATTCATTTTTAAAATTAAATTTAAAAAAAATTAAACAAATTCTATTTTATAAAAGATATTAAAATTAAATTACAAAAACATATAAGTAACTATTATTTTATGAAATAAAAAATTCTTATTTATTAAATATATTAAAACTAAATTACAAAAAATAAAAATAAAAAACTTCTTATTTTATTACATATATTAAAACTAAATTACAAAAAAACTTCTTATTTTATTAAATATATTAAAATAAATTACAAAAAATAAAAAATAAAGAAAACTTCTTATTTTATTAAATATATTAAAACTAAATTACAAAAAATAAAAATGAAAAAACTTTTATTTATTAAATATATTAAAACTAAATTACAAAAAAATAAAAATAAAGAAAACTTCTTATTTTATTAAATATATTAAAACTAAATTACAAAAAATAAAAATGAAGAAAACCTTTTATTTTATTAAATATATTAAAACTAAATTACAAAAAATAAAAATGAAAAAAATTTTATTTATTAAATATATTAAAACTAAATTACAATAAAATAAAATAAAAACTTCTTATTTATTAAATATATTAAAACTAAATTACAATAAAATAAAATAAAAACTTCTTATTTATTAAATATATTAAAACTAAATTACAATAAAATAAAATAAAAACTTCTTATTTATTAAATATATTAAAACTAAATTACAAAAAATCTTATTTATTAAATATATTAAAACTAAATTACAAAAAATAAAAATAAAAAACTTCTTATTTATTAAATATATTAAAACTAAATTACAATAAAATAAAATAAAAACTTCTTATTTATTAAATATATTAAAACTAAATTACAATAAAATAAAATAAAACTTCTTATTTATTAAATATATTAAAACTAAATTACAAAAAAATCTTATTTATTAAATATATTAAAACTAAATTACAATAAAATAAAAAAAAAAAAACTTCTTATTTATTAAATATATTAAAACTAAATTACAATAAAATAAAAATAAAAAACTTCTTATTTATTAAATATATTAAAACTAAATTACAATAAAATAAAAATAAAAAACTTCTTATTTATTAAATATATTAAAACTAAATTACAATAAAATAAAAATAAAAAAACTTCTTATTTTATTACATATATTAAATTTAAATTACAATAAAAATTAAACAATTTCTATTTTAATAAAGATATTAAAATTAAATTACAATAAAAAATTAAACAACTATTATTTTATTAAATATATTAAAAGTAAATTACAAAAATAAAAATAACTTTTATTTTATTAAAAAATTCAAATTAAATTACATAAAAAAACTTCTATTTTAGTGAAGATATTAAAATTAAATTACAAACACAAATAAAAAATAATTTTTTATTAAAAAAAAAAAAATTATTACAATTTAAAAAATAAAAAACCCATCCGAATCAATGTGTGGGCCCGGTGACTGTGTGGGCGCTGTTGATGGCCCCGTCTCATCACTCCTTCTCCTTGGATATAAAGGGCCCCGACGTTCCCTTTGTTGACGAAGTTGCCGTCGTCTCTCTTCTTTCAACAACAAATACGGCTTACCATGGATCCTAAACCATGGCATGTATTCCGGCACACACGCTAACTCAGGAACGACGATCGGTTCCCGGATAGGTAAATAGTCATACCGATTCTCCCACGTCTCGATATGTGCTAACCAAAATCTTGGCCAATCCATGTGCAACTGCCGTAAGTCCACTTTGTGCTCATCATCGAGCACCTCGGTGTACAGAATCGATTCTTAGGAATCCAAATTGTCGCAGAACTCGATCTGACTGGTGCATCTCCACGGTCGCATAGGTGATCAATGGGACCTTTACGTGCCAAAGGTTTGGATTTTGCAAGAACTCCTCCGGAATTACTGTTTGAATTGCCAGATCCTCGTACGGTCTCTATTGAAACTATATTAACATTACCAAAATATTAGTTATATACATAATACTAAATACGAAATACTAAATTATAAATACGAAATTCAAAACTTACTTGTGATTCCGACTGTTGGTCCAATAGAAGCCGTATATCTTCAAACGAGGTAGGTATTCCAACATAACTCGCCGAATGGTTCCACCTAATTAAATAAATTTTTAGCATACAATTATACTATAAATCTACGTAATAATTGTAAAATATAACATTAAATTTACCTCGTTATCAGTGGGAATGAATATGGGTGGTCGAGTCGAGGACGTAAAATGGAAATCAAACTGTGCCCATGATTTGCAGAGTGATAGGCAACCTCGATTTTCGTTTTACTCGCCGCGTCATCGCACATCTCCCGATACAACCTTGATAGCACGGCAGACCCCCAACTCAATTCACCGGCTACTCTAAAATCAACAAGTTTCAGTAGCCATCTCAAGTGTACGAGGTTTCTAGAAAGGTCCGGCATCAAATAGCCTCCAATTATCTGAAGAATATATGCCCGAGCATACCGTATTCTTTCTATTTCGGTCGAACCCTCATTCGGCTCCGGGAATGTGTCTCACAACCAGGCCATCTCGATCCGAGCTCCTTGAATGTTATCCGAAATGGCACCCAGAAGCTCGTAGCATACGGCTCCCCAATCAGCAGAAGTTGCGAACCCGGTGACTACCAGCCCATCCACCGGCAATCCCAACTGCAGCTGCACATCTTCCAAAGTGATGGTACACTCTCCGCATGGAAGATGGAAAGTGTGCGTCTCGGGTCTCCACCTTTTTATCAACGCACTGATCAAATGCGGCTCCAACTTGAACCCCCGGCCTATCGTGGCAACGTGCCAAAAACCCGCTTCCCGCAGGTAATTCTCGATCAACGGCGATAATGGATCATGCATATTGCGAATATAACATTGCAACACCTGATCTACAGACTGTTTAAAAAATTATAAAATAAAAATTAATTAAAATTGCATAAACCTAAAAAATATTAAATAATATTGAAAAATTAAAATTAAAACTTACCATTTGCATTTGATCGACGGAGATGTGCTTGTTGTCTAGACGAAGTAATTCCCCGGCCATTGTAATATGATCCAAAATTTTAAAATTTTCCAAAAATATATATTAAAAAAATTTAAAAGGACTTTTTTGTAAATAGTAAAGGACTATTTCAAAATTTCAGAGGAAGTTTGAAGGACTTTAAGAGAAATTTGAGAGAAATTTGAGAGGAATTTGAGTAAGGATTAAAGTGTGAAAAAAATAAAAGGGTTGGGGGTTTTATAGTTTTTTTTTTACCGTTGGGCCCCCAACGATCAAAAAAATTTTGACCCTTTTTTTTTTTACCATTGCAGGCTAAAGCGCGTCCCCAGGGGCACGCTTTCCTGCCATTTCCCCACAAAACGCGCTGATGTGGACGCGTTTTATGGGGAATCGGCCTTTTTCCGTAAATTTTCTAAAAATCGACCCAATTCCGTAATTTTTTAATTTTTTTGATATATTTGAGTTTTTACCCTGTTTTTATGGATTTATTTAACAGTGTAAATTGTGGCGAAAAAGAGAATGTCAACGATTTTGAATCATGATGTTCATTCTTCTTTTGGTTGATAATGATGATGGAATGAGTTCTATGATTTTAATTTTTTAAATTGAAATAAAATGTATAATTAAAATCGAATTAATAAAACAAATAAATATTAAATAACTAAATTTATTATTATATCAATAAACTACCTACGTGAGAGGCAAGGTAAGGGTGTGTATATTGGGATGTTAAGATATTTAGTTGATATCTTGGAATTTGACAACCAGCTTAATAGATCACTTACACTCCTCACTCTTTTATTTGGTGCTTGCTTGGGACCTGCCCCTGCGTAGGCAATTGCACTTAGCTGGGTAAACTTTTATTTTAGTTGAAGAATTCATACTGAATGTGTCTTTAAGTTTGCATTTAATTGGAAAAAATTAGGGGTCATTAAATTTTTTTATAATTTTTGTCACATGTCACACTATGTTGTGACATGAGATGACTTTAATTAAAAAAATTAGGGGCCGTTAAATTTTTTTATGATTTTATAAAATTTTACAATTTTTATTTTTAAAGATTTTTATAAAAAATTATAATTTTCAATAAATTTTAAATTTTTAAATTTTTATTAAAATTTAATAATTTTCTAAAATTTTTATGTTTTATATATTTTTTCTAATTTTTAATAAGAGCAGGGCTTAATTATTTTTTTTTAAATTTGAGGGTCTTTTTGATACTTTTGAAAGTTCAAGTACCCAATTGAGTGGAAAAAAAAAGCAAGGGGTTAATTACTTTTTTTGAAGAAGATTGAGGGCCTTTTTTTATGCATTTTGAAAGTTTAAGTGCTCAATTGAGTGCAAAAAAAAAAGGAGGGCCTTAATTACTTTTTTTTAAAAATTTTGAGGGTGTTAGGATCGACCCAATTAAGTAATAAGAAAAAATAGCGGAATAAATTAAGAAATTAAACACACGAATTTAACGTAGAAAAACCTCTAAAGAGGATAAAAAATCACGGGAAAAAATAATTTTATTATAATAGCAAGAGAATGAAGAGTACAAAAGATGGAGATAAAAAAAAAAAACTAAACTTCGAAAACCCAAAAACAAAGAACCCTCAAAACGTAAATATAAAATTCTCTAAATGTGTTATGAGTTCTAATAGTTAATGGGTGTATTTTCTAAAGTTGTAAAAGAGCCTATTTATAGGCTAAATTCATAGGTCAAATAATAATAAAATAATCTAAACTAATCAGTGTTTCATTGAAACAAATAAACAGAGTTAAATAGAAGATTACTTCTCAATTTTGACTGAAATAGGAGTCATACTTAACAAAATTCCACCTTGATTCATATTTCCACAACGCCAACTTTGCCAAAGCCCACCACGAGCCTATCTTGAACCATGTAGGGAATTAACTGAGTCGAATCTGTGCTTAGAAACTGGAAGGCTTCTAGCCTTCGACTTGTACACTGCCAAATCAAAACTAACTTGGGTTTGATTTTCACGAGCACAGTGCCTTAACTTTTCAAAATCTACATCCAAAAGAGAACCTCTCTTCAACGAAACGATCATACCTTTTTTCACTCCTATAACCAAGTTGCCTTAGCTCCAAATGAGTTGACTTCGACTCTACAACGGACGAGGGACGTCTGATTTCACGGTCACTGTAGAACCTTCTAAAATATAAAGAGTTCCAATTCTTTTACCTTTTAACAAAACGAGAGCTCCACGAGATACTTTAATGTCACTTGACTCGATGTTAATTCTGCATCCTTTCAAGTCTAAAATACTCAATAAGATAAGATTCTTTCGTAAATTAGGTACATACCTGACATTTGAGAGTGTCCTAATCGTCCCATCGTGTATCCTAATTTTAACAGTACCAATACCAATTACCTTACTAGATGAATCATTTCCCATGCGCACAACTCCACCTTCAACTGAATTGTATGTGGAGAACCATTCTCTATTGGGACACATGAGGAAAAAACATCCAGAATCTAGGATCCACTCGGACGTGATCTTAGAGTTATCGCTCGTTGACATTAACAAGAAATCATCACTGCTTTCATCGGCCAAATTAGCACCAGCTACATCTTCCTCGTTACTCTCAGCAGCTCTTTTATTTCGCAATTTATAACAATCTACTTTGACGTGACTTAACTTTTTATAATAGTGACACCTTTTATCTCGTTTCTTTAATGCTACCAAAATAGAAGCTTGCTTATCTGCCTTGTTATCTAAACCAAACTTATTGTTGAGTTTGTCTCTACTCAACAAATGACCCTTCACATCTTCGAACGAGAGTTTGTTTCTGCTATAAATCAGGGTCTCCCTGAAAGACTTGTATGAAGGGGGTAAAGAGCATAATAATAGCATAGCCTGATCTTCATCGTCAATATGAACCTCAACAATCTTTAAATCATTTAAAAGAGTAATGAATTGACTGATGTGATCACTAAGAAACTCACATTCGTTCATGCGAAACGTTAATAGATGTTGTTTCAACACTAAACGGTTAGCTAGAGACTTAGCCGCATAAAGAGTTTCTAACCTTTTCCACAAGGCGAATGAGGTTTTCTCCATCAATACCTCCTAAAATACCGTATTTGCGAGGCACAACTGGATTGCAGACAAGGCCTTTTCATCAAGCTCTTCCCATTCTATTTGATTTAGATTCTCAGGCTTTTTCCCGGTAACAACCTTTTTCAAACCGGTTTGAACTAGAATTGCCATCATCCGAACTTGCCACAGATTGAAATTTGTCTCACCATTGAACTTCTCAATTTCAAACCTTGTTGCTGCCATATCTGAATAGGCTGATCTATGAAAATTGAACTAGCTCTGATACCACTTATTAGGATAACCCAATTAAGTAAAACGAAAAAATAGCGAAATAAATTGAGAAATTGAACACACGAATTTAACGTGGAAAAACCCTTCCAAAGATGATAAAAAACCACAGGCAAAGATAATTTTACTATAATGGCAAGAGAATGAAGAGTACAAAAGATGGAGATAAAAAAAAACTAAACCCCGAAAACCCGAAAATAAAGAACCCTCAAAACGTTAACATAAAATTCTCTAAATGTGTTATGAGTTCTAATAGTTAATGGGTGTATTTTCTAAGGTTGTAAAAGAGCCTATTTATAGGCTAAATTCATAGGTCAAATAGTAATAAAATAATCTAAACTAATCAGTGTTTGATTGAAATAGATAAACAAAGTTTAAATAGAAGATTACTTCTTAATTTTGACTGAAATAGGAGTCATACTTAACAAATCTTCACATTGATTCATATTTCCACAACGCCATCTTTTCCAAAGCCCACCACGAGCCTATCTTGAACCATGCAGGGAATTAACTGAGTCGAATCTGTGCTTAGAAACTAGAAGACTTCTAGCCTTCGACTTGTACACTGCCAAATCAAAACTAACCCGGGTTTGATTTTCACGAACACAGTGCCCTAACTTTTCAAAATCTGCATCCAAAAGAGAACCTCTTTTCAACGAAACGGTCATACCTTTTTCCCTCCTATGACCAAGTTGCCTCCGCTCCAAATGAGTTGACTTCGACTCTATAACGAACGAGGGACGTCCGATTTCACCGGTCACTGTAGAACCTTCTAAAATGTAAAGACTTCTAATTCTTTTACCTTTTAACAAAACAAGAGCTCCAGAGATACTTTAATGTCGCTTGACTCGATGTTAATTCTGCATCCTTTCAAGTCTAAAATACTCAATGAGATAAGATTCTTTCGTAAATCAGGTACATACCTGACATCTGTAAGTGTCCTAATCGTCCCATCGTGTATCCTAATTTTAATAGTACCAATACCAATTACCTTACTAGATGAATCGTTTCTCATGCGCACAACTCCACCTTCAACCGAACTGTATGTGGAGAACCATTCTCTATTGGGACACATGTGGAAAGAATATCCCGAATCTAGGATCCACTCGGATGTGAGCTTAGAGTTATCGCTCGTTGACACTAACAAGAAATCATCACTGCTTTCATCGGCCAAATTAGCACCAGCTACATCTTCCTCGTTACTCTCAGCAGCTCTTTTATTTCGCAATTTATAACAATCTGCTTTGACGTGACCTAACTTTTTATAATAGTGACACCTTTTGTCTCGTTTCTTTGATGCTACCAAAATGGAAGCTTGCTTATCTGCCTTATTATCTAAACCAAAATCATTGTCGAGTTTGTCTCTACTCAACAAATGACCCTTCACATCTTCGAACAAGAGTTTGTCTCTGCCATAAATCATGGTCTCTATGAAAGACTTGTATGAAGGGGGTAAAGAGCACAATAATAGCATAGCCTGATCTTCATCGTCAATATGAACCTCTATATTCTTTAAATCATTTAAAAGAGTAATGAATTAACTGATGTGATCTCTAAGAAGCTCACATTCGTTCATGCGAAACGTTAATAGAAGTTGTTTTAACACTAAACGGTTAGCTAGAGACTTAGCCGCATAAAGAGTTCCTAACCTTTTCCACAAGGTGAATGAGGTTTTCTCCATCAATACCTCCTGCAATACCGTATTCGCAAGGCACAACTGGATTGCAAACAAGGTCTTTTCATCAAGCTCTTCCCATTCTGTTTGATTTAGATTCTCAGGCTTTTTTCCAGTAACAACCTTTTTCAAACCGGTTTGAACTAGAATTGTCATCATCCGAACTTGCCACAAATTGAAATTTGTCTCACCATCGAACTTCTCAATTTCAAACCTTGTTGCTGCCATATCTGAATGGGCTGATCTATGAAAATTGAACTAGCTTTGATACCACTTGTTAGGATCGACCCAATTAAGCGTTAAAAAAATAGCGGAATAAATTGAGAAATTAAACACACAAATTTAACGTGGAAAAACCCCTCCAAAGAGGATAAAAAACCACGGGCAAGATAATTTTACTATAATGGCAAGAGAACGAAGAGTACAAAAGATGGAGATAAAAAAAAAAACTAAACCCCGAAAACTCGAAAACAAAGAACCCTCAAAACGTAAACACAAAATTCTCTAAATGTGTTATGAGTTCTAATATCTAATGGGTGTATTTTCTAAGGTTGTAAAAGAGCCTATTTATAGGCTAAATTCATAGGTCAAATAATAATAAAATAATCTAAATTAATTAGTGTTTGATTGAAACAAATAAATAGAGTTTAACTAGAAGATTACTTATCAAATTTGACTGAAATAGGTGCCATACTTAACAGAGGGCTTTTTACACCCTTAAGTCTTGAATTTTTTAGAATTAGAACAAAATGAAAAGTTTTGTAAATATTAAGGGGTTAAATTTATTGACTTTTTAAATTTAAAATCCAATTGAAAAAATGTGTAAACACTAGACTAACTCAGGTCAACTTTGGGTTAGGTATGTAAAGGTGAGTGATTAAAATATTAAATTTAAAAAATGTTGATGATAAAATTGAAAGACGAAAATAAAATGTAGCAAAAGTGAATAGCTTAATATTTTTGATTTGTTGGGCGAGATGGGATAGAGAGCAAAATGGAGGGTGGTTAAATTCATATGTGTTGATAACTGAAGTGTTAGTCTGCAAACCTTATAAACCCGTTTAATTTATTAGATTTGCTTGAATGGATAGCAAATGTATGTATAATTATACTAATTTGCCCTTTCCAAGCTGAGTTTGTAAGGAGAAGAAAAACAAAGAAGCCGCATAGCCATTTTTGCATCTAAATTTGTTAGAATATTTTTAGTCGACTATTCAGTAACACCTGTGCTCTCTGGAATATAAAAACTCGTCTTATATTGACCCAAGTTTGGGTCTACTGCTCTAATATTTATTTATTTTTTCAGAGATAATCCCCTCCCCGGAATAATCCCCGTCCCATGTTTCTTGTTCAACTTGAGTTCTTTTTATATAAGCCAAACCAATGGTTTTGCACACATCACCATGAAAGCAATGTCTTATTTGACTTTATAACTCTTTCATCTGCAACTTCTGCCTAATAATCACCCATCACATACAGCAAAAATGGCAGAAATATTGGAAAGCAAGCTTTATGAAGCAGCAGCAGAAGGGAACGTAACTATTTTCTTAGAATTAATTCGACAGGATCACTTGCTTCTTGATAGAGTGCTGGTTAATTATGCCACTGAGACTCCTTTACATGTTGCAGCAATGCTTGGACATACAGATTTTGTGAAGGAGATTATACAAAGGAAGCCAGAGTTCACCAGAGAACTAGATTCAAGAGGTTCATCACCTCTCCACTTGGCATCAGCCAAAGGGTATATTGACACAGTTAAAGCATTGCTATTTGTAAACCCTGACATGTGCCTGGCTGTGGATATAGAAGAAAGAAACCCTCTTCATCTTGCAGCCATGAAAGGCCAGGTTCGTGTTTTGAATGAGCTAGTCCGTGTTAGACCGCAAGCGGCTCGAGTCACCGTGTCATGGGGAGAGACCATATTGCATTTGTGTGTCAAGTATGGACAATTTGAGTCTTTCAAGGCATTGGTTGAAGTAATGAACAACCAAGAATTTGTGAATGCTAAAGATGATTATGGCATGACAGTTTTGCACCTAGCTGTTGCTTACAAGCAAATTGGGGTATGGATTAGATTGCATCACCATAATATTTCAGCTTTAAGCCTTTTATTGCTTTTGTTAATGGTATTAATCTTATGTGTACTGATCAAAATTGCGCAGACAATAAAATTTTTGCTTACCAGTACCAGCGTTGAAGTAAATGGTCTAAATGCAAATGGTTTAACTGCAATGGACGTTCTTGCACAAAGTAGGAGAGGATTGAAAGACTTTGACATTGCCGAGTCCCTTCGAGATGCCGGAGCTCTAAGAGCCGCAGAAATTTTGCATTGGAAAACTCAAACAACACCTCTAATTGCTCAAAATGTTGCAACAAACCAACCAGACACAGAATATCAGTGGGTGCAAAAGACTTACAAGAAGGAAGATTGGCTAACAAGAAAACGAGATTCATTGATGGTGGTGGCATCACTTATGGCAACAATGTCTTTCCAAGCTGGACTAACCCCTCCTGGTGGTTTATGGCAAGATGATTTCACAGGAACAGCCACCGAGAGATCTCACGAAGCAGGACATTCAATAATAGCAGATACGAACCAAAGCTATTATACTCAGTACCTTGCTGCCAACACAATAAGTTTCATGGCATCGATGAGCATCATCTTGCTGCTGGTTACAGGATTGCCTTTCCGGCGAAGATTTTTCATGTGGATTTTGACTGTGATTGTGTGGATTGCTATCACATCCATGGCCATTACATACAGAATTTCACTTCTTTTCATTACACCAAAATCACAGGAACTAGACGTCACTCAAGTGCTCGATTATGCTCTCAGGGCATGGCTTGCGGTGATGTCTTTTCTTCTTTTGGCTCATACCATACGCCTGACTCTAAATATTTTCAAGAAAGTAGAATATGTACTAGGGAAAAAGGAAAGGCCGCCTCCGCCGCCATTACCGTACCCAAATAACATCGACTTCTAAGCAATCAGCTCTACTTTATCATCGCATAATCATCATAACTAATATGTATATATATATGTTTCTGTAACCATATGTCAAAGGTTCACTATTTGAATGAAAACCCATTTCTGTAGAAAGTTTGGAATAATGGAATTTGAATGCAAAGGTTGGAAGCTTCTTCCTAATTCATCTATATACAATGACCAGTTTCTCTAAAACATCAAATGAAGATTCATAACACTGGATTCTATAGGCCTGTAGGAAATTTCTATGAAAATGTAGCATGGTCTTCACTTGTGGGAGGTGTTTGAGATGGGATTCTTATTATATTAAAGAAAATTGCTTTCAATAAAACTTCAATTAGCTATATCATAACCTTATCTTGTTGAATCCTCAAAGAATTAAGAAACAAGCACTAAGCAAATAGATTTTTAAATGGTTAATAAGAAAGAGCGGTAAAAACTTATCTTTATTTATATTATCAATCCATTTTAGTTTGTTTATTTTGAGCGTGTGCTTATTTTAATGCGAATATGGTGCAGAGCTTTGGGCCTAAGAAATGCAGCATAAACAGCATGCAATTTCAAGGGCCCTGGAATTATTATTTATGACCCAAAATTAAGATTGGAAAAGCAAAGAAAATTACAGAACTTTCATTCGTCTTCTTCATGGTTCTAGACACATACAGGTCGACATGACATTACAGTTCATTATTCTCTAGAACTCTCCCCCTACTCATGCTTACCTCCTATATATACGACTCAACTCCAATCCATGCAAATTACTCTGAAACAAATGTGGATTTTACACATCAAAGTGTCATCTGCATTTCTTTTCCCTTGATCTTTGTCTTCGTCTATATTTTTAGAGCTTGATTCATGGATTTCAGGAACTTGGGGTTCAATTCTCCGCTGATAACAATCCTGGAAGACGTGCTAGACATCCCAGAGGAGCAAGAGAAGTCGAAGAACAACCCATCTCGAGCCTACGTTCGAGACGCAAAGGCGATGGCAGCGACACCGGCCGATGTTATGGAGTACCCGACATTATACGTGTTCATCCTGGACATGCCAGGGATAAGCCACAGCGAGATCAAGGTGCATGTGGAAGATGAGAACGTGCTGGTGGTGTGTGGGGAACGAAAGCGAGAGAAAGAGAAAGATGAGAAAGAAGGGGTGAAGTATGTGAGGATGGAGAGGAGAGTTGGGAAGTTTATGAGGAAGTTCCAGTTGCCTGATAATGCGAACATGGATAAGATTTCAGCTGTATGTCAGGATGGGGTTTTGAGAGTGACTGTGGAGAAACTACCCCCTCCTGAACCTAAAAAGCCTAAGACCATTGAGGTCAAAGTTGCTTGAGCTTAACATATGTTTTGAGTGGGTGTTTGTTTCAGCTTGGCTTTGGTTTGTGTGAGTTGTAATGACTATTTAAATAAATAAAAAAAATTATAGTTTGTTTCTTGTTTAATCCCTTGTTTCTTGATTTTTATCTACGAAAAACATTTTGTGCAGCAAAGACTGTTTAATTCATGAACTGCAGAATAGGATCTATAGTTGCATGTTATAAGGAACAAAGGATCAACTTGCGTTAGAACTGTCAAACTGCTTTCCCTAACTTAGTATAAAGAATTTGTTTGAAGTTCTAAAAACTTAGATCTCATTATGCTCTCCTTAATTCATGAGGAACTTTTCCACGCTTCATAGTATTCGGACATCCTTTTTCTTTATAGATCTCTTAACAATTTTTATCGATCAGATCATATAGGCAAATCCTCACCTTAAAGTGATATTTGGCGGACTCTCTACTTTTCTAGCAACCTTTTTGTCAATGACACTTGAAATTTTAGAGATATGATGAACCGTTACATACCTTTAGCCAATGATTCTACAACATCTTTAACGGATATTTTTGCTCAAGTATATCTGAAGAAAACATCCCTTCTTTCTCATATGCTGCGTTTAAGGCGCTTATATTAAATCTCATTATTTTTGCTATTTGGCGAACCTTTTTTGTTTAGGACGCTTATTCGCGCTTTCAATGCACCCCGATTATTCTGTCAACCTACTCACTGCGCGAGTTATACAAGTACCTCCCTTTTCATGCCTTGATAGACTTCTTAGTAACCATTCTAGTCGGACTTTGTGGTTATCTCGAAGGATCTATATAATGTTTACACGGTGTTGCCTCGAAGGATCAGTCGATAACCGACGTCGCGGTGTCGCTCCATAAAGTTGATAGGCCGTCACGGTGTTGCTCTAGCGAGCTAGTAGACACCATTTCACGATGCTGCCCAAACTCCCTTGTATCCTTCTATCAACCCACCCATTCCTCCATTATTCATATTTTCATCTACCTCGTTAAGGTAAATTCCCCCCATACTCCGCATAATAATATAGACATGCATTTCATACATAACATTCCAAATACTATAGCACTAAGGATTACACCACATTTGATACAACAATACATTGTCCTCTCATATATAACATACTTCCTTACTTTCATGAATTTATGCAGCTTTAAGCACACATGTCACATGCTCATTCACCATACTCATGAATCACCAAAATTTCAAACAGAGTTCATAGCAGACATAAACTTAAATCACAACACAACACTCATCCATTATTCATCCAAAAGTAGAGTATAAAAACTTATTTGAACTCATTTATCCTTGTCAACTTAGCTTGTCCAAACACTAAAGCCTCATTTGTCCTAGCAGCTAAGCATGACAATCATTTATCGGTTAAACCAAAGGTGTTCAAACCTTAAAAAAATCCATAACCCATTATATAGAAACTCATTAAGAATCCTTACTCTTATTCTTCCTCTAATCCACCAGTACAGAAAGATGAGAAAGCTTATCAGTTTCTCTACTTCCAGACTTCGAATCTCATGACTACTGCTCTATGCAAAGCTCTCCTAATTTTTTTCTTCTTCGGAATAATCGAAGAAGACGATGTAGGTGGAAAGGATTTTGCAAGAAAATGGAGAAGAATCCCTTTTTCGGGAACATCTCTTCTCGCCTACATATATAACTCCTTTAGACGGTCTCCAAATCTCTGTTAGTCACTCACCGACAATCATTATAGCTCCCACTATGTAATCAATCGGTTCCAGCTTAACCAAACCAGAATTGAAACCCAATTAACTGCCCATCAACCACAAAAATTTCTAGATATTCTAGTAGAGCCCGCCAACTTCTATTTTTATTCAACTAACTCCCAAACTTCCTTTAAATTCGGGTCCTTAATGAAACCCGGGTATGACAGCTCCTTCACCCTTAAAGAAAATTTTGTCCTTAGAATTTCTTCTCGTAGTTAAATCTATAAGCAGACCCCATGTAATAATTCCTTTCTTGGGTAACTCATTTCATAACTTAGAGGTAGGCACTTCTACCTTTTTCTGATGCCTTAGCATTGAGCACTTAATCTCATACTCACCTTAAACCCATCCTATACAAAGGGAGGACTTACCTACACTCCTTACATAATGGGTGGCTGAATAATGATAACGTTACTGTTATCCAGGCAGAGTCTCTAGCCTACACCTTGTGCCCAAAATAAAGCCACTTGGCGGATTCTTGTTGCCAAATATCAAATTGGTTGTTACTCACTAAACATGTGGCTTTGGTGAACACTCCCATTTTGGCATGCTAACAGGTTTATGAGAACCCTTTCCATAGTTGACACCTGTCAACTGTGGATTAGAGAACTCGAACAACCTATTCCAATTTTTATCTCAAGCTTTTCTTGGATGTTTGGCTATTTAAATTGAGACGCAAAGAAAGGAAACCCTTTCATCTAAAATAATTTCCCCCTAATTTCTTGTTGATTAAGCTTTCTTTTGAAACCCTAAGTTTCCTTTTTTGCCTCCTCCAATTTCATTGTCTAAGTCTTGCTTCTTTTCTTCCCTTAACCACTTCTCTGTATTTTTTCAAGTAATTCTTTGAGTGTCCTCTTTTTCTTTCATCTTTTCCAAAATGGTCAGGATTAAAAATAGTCACATTGAAGGTAGAAGCAATCGCTACGGTAGTAGTAGGAGAGGTCATTGGGGTCGTACAAAGAGTGATGGGGTTGGGCCCAGTGGTAGCGAAGTAAGTACCTTAGTGGAGGCCCTTTTCTTTCGGTGTTCAACGACCTGAGAGAAGATGATTGGACATCAAGGCATCAAGGGAATGCAAGTGCCTAGTTTTGCACATGAATTCAGCATCATCCACGGAGAATGTCAGCTAAGTGATAGTTTCGATGGTAGCATCCTACCCCTCTACTTGTTCAAGGTTGGGTTTCTGTAAACTGAAAAATATATAGAATTTTTCCTATGTAATTTATCACCTTTTAATTAAATCCGTTGTTAAAACTAAGTAATTGTTTAACAAATTAATGAAATATGTGAAAATATGAAATTAGGACATAGAAATTATTAAAATGTGATTTTATGCTTTATTATATAGTTTTCATGCAATAAATGACTTATTTTATATTAATTTGAATATATTATATTTTTAAGATATAAAGTGGGCCATGCATGATTAAATTAAATAATAAAATATAAAATTATATTTAATAATTAATTTTAAAATATTTCATTAATAATTTGGGTTTTAATTAATTAAATTGGATAAATTTTATTCTTTGGTCTTCTAACTTGTTGATTTATTCTGGACAGGTCTGATAGCTTTGCTGGATTACAAAACCGTTCAAATTGGAGACCAAGTCAACCCAATATTCGACTACACATGGCTGTCCATTTAAACCATTCTTTGGTTTAATTACACAAGGTCCTTGCAGTGTTGAAGAAATTAGAGATTTGCCTGAAGATTTACGATTGACCAAGTCTTATTCCTGAGTTGTGTGGCATCCAAAATTGCTTAAAAATCAAGCAAAAATTAATTCAAAAGCCACTAAGCATGGCCGGCCACAATTTTAGGAGATTTGAAGAGGTTAACATCCATTATTTTTAGCAAACTATACCCCTCTCCTCACCTATAAATAAGACCCTCTCATTCCCTCATCCATCATCCCTCAAGCATCCCTCAATCATTCCTCATTCATTCTCATCATTCATCATTCTCTCTTCTCTCCAAATTCTCTTAGCCTTTTCCATTCCCACGCCTAGCATCATCTCTTCATAGAGATTTTAGCAATTAAGCCTCTTAAAGAACCCTTGGTCGGCCACCTTGGAGAGCCATCAGCAAAGGAGCAAAGCAAAGGAACGAATGAGCCTCGCCAGCCAGAGTCTTGGGTGACAACCACTCTGAATTGGGTTTAATCTTTCTTTTCTTTAATTTAATCTAAAGATGTTTACTATGTGTTCTTTGTTCTTATTTTCAACAATGTTACCTTAATTTTATTTAAGCTAGGATGATTGCTTTGATTAAATAATATTTATTTGATTCATGCTTATAATGTTTGTGCCTCAATCGATCATGTTTTCAATGAAAGTCAAGTCTGTATTTCATTCATACGTGATTGAAATGCACTGGAATTAGCTGAGCGATCTTGACCAGACGACGGCTAATGGACACATAATTGAAATGTGCATGCTCAATTTAGATCCCGACTGATTAATTGTAGGTTGCATAACAACTCGACCAAGCTCATTATTCAGATAGTTTTAGATTTGTGTGATTAAACTGTTTCAAACTTGACACGTCCCTGTTACCTCACACGAATCCAAAGAAACCTTTAGTAAATAAGGATCATTAAAATGCGTATACACTAAGTAAAGGATTTCGAAAGGACCTAATGTGGTTTCCAAACTCATAAGAGATCGAGTTGCCATATAATGTTTTTTCGAATATTATTAAGCATGTTGATAATAAATTGAGTTTAATTAAAGTAATTGTCCTAGTTTATTTATGTTATAATTGTTGCAAATTGTGTTTAATTTTACTAAAAATCTATTTCATTCATATAGTTTGCATACTTAGGATAATTTGCATTAGGGATCATTGCATTTAGTTTAATATATTTTAATCACCACTTCTCAACTATATTGTGTTTTTATTTACTAAATTGTTAATATAAATTTACAAATTAAGTGCCTTAGCACAAATACAATCCCTATGGAGACAATAACTCGATACTTACTTATTACTTGATAACGACTGAGTACACTTGCACAAACTTACGCATTACAAGTTTTTAGTGCCGTTGTTGGGGATTGTCAACTGTTGCCATAGTTATTTCTGTCGGGAAATTATTTATTTTCAATTTGATTTATTTTTAACATTACTAACTTATTCTTTTTAATTTTTGTGATTTTCTTTTCAGGTGTTTATGAGCATAGATCGAATTATCGATTTACTCCCTGTAGACCTTGAAATTGAGCGAACTTTCAGAAAAAGAAGACGTGAACGAATAGCATAAAGACAAGTCGACATGAACCTTGGAAATCAGAATCAAGACCATGGTAATGAAGCTGATCATGTACGAAATCCCATCCTCATTGCTGATGATAGGTATCGATGCATCAGACAATATGCAGTGCCACTTTTCAGTGAGTGAAATCCAGGAATTAGAAGGCCAGATATTGAGACAACCCAATTTTGAATTGAAACCAGTAATGTTTCAAATGCTACAAACGGTGGGCCAATTTAGTGGTATGCCCACGGAAGATCCACATCTCCACCTTCAATTTTTTATGGAGGTGAGTGATTCATTCAAGATAGCCGGTGTGACTGAAGGCGCACTGAGGTTGAAGTTGTTTCCGTACTCGTTGCGAGATCGAGCACAAGCATGGCTCAATTCATTGCCACCAAGTTCCATATCTACATGGCAGTAATTAGCAGAGAGATTTTTGGTTAAGTATTTCCCACCTAGCAAAAACGCTAAGTTAAGGAACGAGATCACAACTTTCTAATAATTGGATGACAAGTCTTTGTATGAGGCTTGGGAGCGATTCAAGGAGGTACTTCGTAAGTGTCCTTATCATGGGATTCCTCATTGTATCCAATTCGAGACATTCTATAATGGTCCTAATGTACATACAAGATTGATGGTAGATTCTTCCGCGAATAGTGTAATTTTGTCTAAGTCTTATAATGAGGCTTATGAGATCATCGAGAGGATCGCGAGAAATAACTATCAATGGCCAACAAATTGAATAGCTTTAAGAAGACGTGTAGCCAGAGTTCATGAAGTTGGCGCCCTCACTTCATTATCAACTCAGGTATCATCTATTTCCTCTATGTTAAAACAGTTTACAGCTAATAGTGCTAAAAATTTTGTAGCTCAACCACCAAGTTTGTTTGAAGTAGTTTCCTATGCGTACTGCGGGGAAGGTCATTCTTTTGAGAATTGTCCATCAAATCACGAGTCAGTGTACTATGTGGGGAACCAATATCAAAATAGGAGTGGACAAGGACCCCAGTCCAACTTTTACAATCATTCATAGCGTAATTATCCTAACTTTTCTTGGAGCAACCAAGGAAATGGACCGAACCACAACTTATTACAGCATAGACCCAACCAATCTCAAGGGTTTAATCAGCAAGCTCCAAAATCACCTCAAGCTAAGGCATCAAACAGTTTGGAGAACTTGTTGAAAGCGTACATGGCAAAGAATGACGCTTTGATCCAAAGCCAAGTAGCAACACTGAAAAATTTGGAAAACCAAATGTGTAACACCCCATACCCGAGTCCGAGGCCTAGACCGAGTACGAGACATTACTATACTAGAACTTGCTTAATCATAATTGTGGGCCATAAAATTTTGTTCCCAATTAAGAACCTTTCTCTCTCAAACAATTCATACATCTCATGGGCCTACGAGGCCTTAAACTCATGTTCAAAAACTTTTGGAACATAATCAAAAAACCTTTCTTGGAAGCAGGGGTCACACGCCCATGTGGATTGGGCATGCCCGTGTACCCTTAGACACGCCCATGTCCTCCAACCATGGGGAGTTACCGACTATACTCACATGGCCTTGACATGCCCATGTCTTCTACCCGTGTGGAGTTACTGACTATACTCACACGGCCTTGACACGTTCGTGTTATCCATCTGTGTACTACACACAGCCCAAACGAACGGCCGTGAGATTCACCCATGGTCTATTCTGACTTAAAATAAAAAGGTACAGGGTGCACACGGCTTAGACACACGCCAGTGTGTCCATCCGTGTGGGCACTTAGAGTCTATTTACCAAGCTAAATGCCACCTTGAAATAAAGACCAAATTCATGCTCGATTCAATACATTTCATCCCTCATCACATAACTACACATAACATCGATATTACTCTTGAATTAAAGACGTTTAATCATAAAAGAAATAAAGTCTTCATCCCATATACTAGGGAGAACTATTTCCTATGTAATTACAAACAACTTAGGCCCTCATCTATGGCTATATACTAACAAAACATAAATTCTCTTAGGCCAACACAATTTGGCTACATCTGTAACACCCATATCCGTCGCCGGAGTAGGGTTGACTGATGCTACTTTACTAACCACCAAGTTCATTTAATCACTTGAATCTTAATACTTAATAAATGATATTACAATAAACAAAACATCAATTTGATTATAATATCAATTACATTATACATAATAAAAGAAGTAAACTTATTTTATACTATAAAGCACTATTCATTTGGTCATTTCAAATAGGGTGGCCGAATATAAACTATTTTTTCAAAGGTTAACTCACACCTATTTATCACATGTATATTCAATCACATGCAAACATAATTAGTTATTAACACAAATGAATACTAACCTTTAAAATTATCTTGACCGATTGCATAATTATGTTTATAAAAAATTTCAAAATAATTATTGCCTCAACTAAGTTCATCAAACATGCATGTAATATCTACTTAAACTTATGGATAATGTCTCTATCAAAATTTTATAAATTTCCTATTCTTTAGCAAAAATTCTATCACATCCGAATATGCACAAACATATATCACATTTCAAGCATACATATATAACTAACTAGACATATTCATGAGCAATGTACTTAAAATATACTTGTTTACTATGCCGAATTAACCTGTTTAAGAATCATGTAAAAAGACCAAATGCAAACAAACCATAGCACCCTAATTTGATCATTTCATCATCGAATCACCTCATTTGAACTTAAAAAGAAATACACATACCCAATATCTTTTATAACCTAACATTACTAACCTATGAACAAAACACAACTATGGTTCAATATAATCGAGTATACAATTAATTATTCATACCACATCACCCAACTCATATTTTCACTTCTCAATCACATATTTCCTTACCATATTCGAATTAATCCTTGATTGAGTTTGCACAAACATTAACGATATAAACTGACTATTATATCAAAAGCTTGATAAACATACTTAACCAAAAATTTAGCCATATTCGCATGGCTATTATATACATGAACAAAAAGTTTTCAACAAACAAGGTCAAGCCTTTCCTATACATGCCTCTATCCAAAAACCAAAATGAAAGAGTACCAAAATTAGATCGATAGTGTGGTCGACTGTCTTGACGATCCCGTTGAGCAGGTAGCCTTTACCTAATCTATAAAACGGAGGAGAACATTACACACAAATAAGTTTACTAACTTAGTAAGTCCCAAGCTCATAATAATACTACATTCAATTACTTAAACATTTAAATCATTCAACTCAACCATGTTATCATATTAAAATTTCTTTCACCTTTAGTACTACTATTTGAAAACCGAATCTCCATGATAGTACATTCAAGCTCAAACTCAGTCATATAATACTTGTGCACATCAATCGTAATCTCAAATGTACATAACACTGTACTCGTAATATTAGTTAAACTCTAGTAACATTAAACATATCAAACCTTACTTACTTACCTGAGCCTTTAACTAGACACATTAGCTACGATTTACCTTGAACAACAATTCGGTTTCTCCTTTGTAAAACACATCACCAAGATAAAGCTCGCTAGGCATTAAAGCGAAATAAATCAATAAATCACTAAGCACAAGGTCACCGCACTAAGGCACGAAGTCGAATATGTCACCGGCACTAAGCTCGCTGGCACGAAGTCCGAATATGTATAGTTAATCTTTCATTTCACATTTCATTGTGCTAAATTCACCACCACTTATAATTCACGTATTATATCGAATAACAACCCAAAACACTTATTCACATCACTTTGAATAAAATTCCAACCAATCCATACCAATACTTTCACATTTGGCTAACACAAGGTTTTATACAAAATTCTATTGAATACTATCATTTAACACATTCATAAATAATTCGATAACCTATACTTGCTTAAGGACTTACCTCGGTTGTCGATAGACCGTGCAAATCGGCTATTCGAGAACCTTCATCTTTCCCCGATCTAAATCTGTTTTTCTTTGCTCTTGATCTAAAACATATTCAAATTTAGCTCATTCAAGCACAATTCATATCAATTTAGTCCCTAAGCACATAAATGGGCAAATTACTATTTTACCCCTAATATTTCACGGCTTTTCAATTAAGTCCCAAGCATACAATAAACAATATCTACTTAATTCAATTTTAATACTCCATGGCCGAATGCTATTTACCCTTATGCGAATCTATACAACTCAATTTTTGTACAATTTAACCTTTCATTAGTTAAAATGAATTAATCTCACCCATATATACATAATTTATATAATTACAAATTTACCCCCTTAGTTTTGATTTCCTTGTAATTTAGTCCCCAAACAAAACACAAGAGTTTCATGAAATTCGGTCTAATCCCCTTAAGAGCCGAATCTCTTTCCCTCATTCACAAGTTCATATAACTATTTATTTTTTTTATGCAATTATGCTCTCAACTATTTATTTCAAAAAAATTCAAACCTTAACACATACCTATTATCTAAAATTTCCTATTCAACATGTTGATGTCCTAAATATATTCAATGTTCTTTCATCAAACATAACAAAACCATAATGCTCATCCATGGCCGAACCTAGGAGGAGCTTTAAACTCAAAATTTTTTACATATATTTGATAGCATTCATGATAACTAACACAACCAAGCAAGAATTTATCAAAATTAAGCTAAATATCTCACCTTAATGGCACATGCAAAGGCCGGCCATGGAAGCTAAAATTGTCTCCCCTTCTTCTCTTTTGTTTCGTGAAAATGGTGAGGAAGATGAAAGAGAGAAGTAAAAATGTATTTCTTATTTTTTATTATACTTTATTGATTTTCATTACTTAAAATAATCATTTAAAATTCCATTAACATATAATCACTTAATATATATATATATTCACTCATCATTGCCGTCCACTACCCACATTTTTGGGTTATTTAACATGCAAACCCCCTTCTTTTTATACTACACTAAAATTAAACCTTTCAATTTATTGAATGTTACCTTTATACTTTACCTATTAGATCCTTTCTCTTAATTCAAACACACCAAACAATCAAATTCACACAATTCAACACACATCACATAAAATAAAATAAATATCACAAGATTTTCGGCCCGGATTCGTGGTCCCAAACCACCGTTCGATTAGGGTCAAATTGATCTCATTACAACTCTCTCTTAAGGATTTTCGTCCCGAAAATCTTACCGTTAAACAAGGTCGGATATTGTTGCTTCATTGAATCCTCGAGGCTCCCACGTAGCCTCTTCAACTCCGTGCCGATTCCACGAAACCTTCACTAACGAATTCTTTTATTTCTCAACTCTTTTATTTCTCGAGCTAAGATACGGATCGGTTCTTCATCATATGTCAAATCAGATTGGATTTCAATCTTTGCGGTGTGATCACATGAGGCGGATCGATCCGTACTTACAAAGCATCAAACGTGAAATACGTCATGTATCTTTTCTAACTCGAGGGCAATCTCAATCTATAAGCAACAGCCCAAAACGTTCAATGATTTCATACGGTCCGATAAATCTCGGACTCAACTTGCCTTCCGACCAAATCGAGTACTTTCTTCCACGGGAAACTTTTAAGAATACACGATCTCCTACCGAAATTCAATGTCTTTACGCTTCAAATCAAGATAGGACTTTTGTCGATCCGATGCGACTTTCAAATTATCTTTGATTATGGCCACTTCTCTGCTCATCTCTTTAATCAAATCAACCCGTGTATCTTATTCTCACGAGCTCACCAAAGATAATGGTGTTCGACACTTTCACCGTATAAGGCTTCATAAGGCGCCATCTTGATACTAGATTGAAAACCGTTATTATAAGCAAATTCAATCAAAGGTAGGTATCGTTCCCACGCACCTTCAAACTCGAGAACGCAACATCTCAACATGTCCTCAAGTATCTGAATAGTTCGCTCAGATCGACTGAAATGCATCTGCGGATGAAAAGTCGTACTAAAATGTAGTTTAGTACCTAAGGCATCTTGCAACTTCTTCCAAAATCGCGATGTAAATCTCGGTCTCTCTCAAACAATGGAACTCGGTACACCATGCAATCTCACAATTTGTGATACATACAATTCAACAAGTTTATCGAGTGAGAAGTGCATATGAACCAAGCACAAAATGAGCTGATTTAGTCAGTCTATCAACTATAACCCAGACGGCATCTTTCTTACTCGGTGTCATAGGAAGACCGGATACAAAATCCATTGTAATTCTATCCCATTTCCATTCAGGTATCATGATTGGCTGAAGTAGTCCAGATGGAACTTGATGCTCAGCTTTTACTTGTCGATGATTAAGCACTTAGAAACAAATTCAGATATATCCCGTTTCATGCCAGGCCACCAATAGAACTGTTTCAAATCGTTATACATCTTCGTGCTACCCGGATGTATCGATAGTCGACCACTATGAGCCTCACTCAAAATCATCTCAGTCGATCCGAGTTCTTTGGAACACACATTCGATTTTTAAAATTCAAACAATCATTTGCATCAATCTGAAAATCTGATTCTGTACACTTTTCACACTGAATTCGACTAGCAATCAAATCTTCATCAACTTTCTATGCATCACAAATTTGCTGAATAAACATCGGTCTTGCTTGTAACTCGGCTATGATCGAACCATCACTAGATATAGCCATCTGTGCATTCATTGCACGAAGAGTAAATAATGATTTTCGACTTAACGATCCGCAACAACGTTAGCTTTTCCCGTGATAGTCAATCACCAATTCATAGTCTTTCAACAGATTCTAGCCACCGCGTTGTCTCAAATTCAGGTCTTTCGAGTCATTAGATACTTGGACTTTTGTGATCCGAGTAAACATGGCATTTCTCACCAAATAAGTAATGACGCTAAATCTTGATCACGAACACAATGGCTGCAAGCTCTAAATCATGCGTCGGGTAATTTCTTTCATACGGCTTCAATTGTCTTGATGCGTAGGCTACTACCTTACCTTCTTGCATCAATACACAGCCAAAACCATTTAAGGAAGCATCAGAATACACAACAAATTCTTTACCCGATTCAGGCTGAGCTAACACTGGAGCTTCGATCAAAAGGGCTTTCAACTGCTCGAAACTTTTCTGGCACTTCTCTGACCACTCAAACTTAACATCTTTCTGTAGTAGCTTTGTCAAAGGTGCAACTATCACAAAAAAACCTTTCACAAACCGTCTATAATAGCCAACAAGTCCCAGAAAACTTTGAATCTCGAAAATGTTCTTCGGTGGCTTCCAATCAAGTATAGCCGAAATTTTGTTTGGATCGACTCGAATAATTGATGCTGAAACAACATGTCCCAAGAAGCTGACTTCTTTCATCCAGAACTCACACTTGCTAAACTTCGCATACAACTGTTGATCTCTCAAAGTTTGTAGCACTAATCTCAAATGATCGGCATGCTTGGTTTCATTTTTGGAGTAGATCAGTATATCATCAATAAACACTACTACAAAACGATCCAAAAACTATCTGAAGACTCGATTCATTAAATCCATAAAAACTGTAGGTGCATTAGTGAGTCCAAAAGGCATAACCAAAAACTCAAAATGTCCGTACCTCAAAGGAATGCGATCTTTGGCACATCGTATCTCGACTCACAACCGATAATAACTCGATCTCAAATCTATCTTGAAAATATCAAGTCCCTTTCAACCGATCAAACAAATCATCAATCCGAGGTAATGGGTACTTATTCTTTATAGTTACTTTATTCGATTGCCGATAATCAATACACATTCGCATCGCTCCATCTTTCTTCTTCACAAAAGAATGGTGCACCCCAAGGGAAAAACTTGGCCGTACAAAACCCTATCATCAACTCTTGCAATCGCGCTTTCAACTCTTTTAACTCAGAGGTGCCATCCGATACGGAGCTATCGAGATCGGAGTCGTTTCGGTACTAATTCAATGCCGAACTCAATCTCTCGTACTGGTGGTAAACCCGGTAGTTCTTCAGGAAACACGTCTGGGTATTCACACACAACCAGTACAGATTCAATATGCTTTTCAGACACTTTATTATCCAAAGACATAGGCCAAATAAACTTCGCACCTTTTCTCACATACTACGGGCTAACATCGAAGATATTCAGAGGAAACCCACTTAAATCATGGATTCAATTCGATGATCTCACCGCTCGCATCTCAAATCAATAAGCTTTCTTTTGCAATTCAACACTGCATCATGTAAAGTTAACCAGTCCATCCCCAAAATTAGGTCGAACTCATCGAAGGGCAACAACATTAAATCGGCTGGGAAGCAAGAATCCCGAATCATCAATGGGCAACCTCTACACACTTTATTAACAAGTACGCATCTACCCAAAGGGTTGGACACATGAATCACAAACTCAGTAGACTCAACTGGCAGGGTCTTACTGATTACTAGAGTTTCACACACATATGAATGAGTCGAACCAGGATCAATCAATGCAATCACAGTAGTATCATAAAGGATGAAAGTACCGATAATGACATCGGGGGAGGAAGCATCCTCTCTGGCTCGTGTAGCATAAGCTCTAACTGGAGCTCTAGCCTCAGATTGAACTGCAGTGTTCTTCGTTCCTCTCTAACTACCACCTATATTGCCTGAATATCTGGATGGCCTGCCTCGTACTGACGCGTTACTCGACTTAATGTTCTGAACTGTATTTCGCTCAACTAACATCGAACATTCTCTAATAAAATGATCTGACGATCCACATTTAAAGCAAGACCGATCATGGAATCTACAACTCCCATAATGCCATTTCCCACAATGCTTGCATTCAACTCGATTCTGTGGAACGTTACCAACACTGGCCATCGAGGTAGCTCGGGAGCCCACTGGAGGTCGTTCACGTCTAGGTACATCTGAAGTAGCTTTATGTCGGCTGAAATCATCTCGAAACTTTTTAGATGTGGAATGGAAATTCTTACCCGACGATCTCTTTCGAGTGTCTCTAGCTTCTGTCTCAGCCTTTCTTTTCTCTTTCCCGAGCTCTTCAGCTTTGCAAGCTCGCTCAACTAATGTCACAAACTCTTGAATTTCAAGAATGCCAACAAGCAACTTTATATCTTCATTCAGACCGTCTTCAAACCTTTTGCACATAATAGCTTCAGTAGAAACACACTCTCTAGCATATCTCACGAGCCCGACAAATTTCGTTCATATTCATCACGGTCATTTGCCCCGCTTTGATTCAAGAAATTCTTTTCGTTTTGGTCGATGAACCTCGGCTAATATATTTCTTGCGAAATTCATTTCGGAAGAAATCCCACGTCACTTTTCTTTCGGGACCATCGATACTAGTGTATTCCACCGGTGATATGCGGTGTCCCAAGTAAAGATATAGCACACTTCAAGCATTCCTCCGAGTACAAGATAGCTCATTAAGTACCGAATAGTATTATCAAGCCACATTTCACTGCTCGCATCATCATCATCATTGGCCTCAATTCTTTGACCCCAAACTTCCTGATTTTATCAATTGGAGGCCTACTAGATCTCATCGGATCTATCATCGGGGGTGCTGAAGGAATCGGAGTTGGATTATTCGGGGGTGGAGGTTGGGGTACAGCTGGGTTAGTCTGAATAAACTGGGTAAACCACTGCTCATCATCCGGTAGAAGGCTTGTTTAGCCTCCCCCTCATGGCTACCCGAAACTGGTCGAGAGTCTACCGATCCGTGTGCACGGTCAGGCGCTACACTCTCTACATCATCCGCTACGGCTCTCTCAGGATCAGTGTCCATTTACTATATAAAACACAGTTCAGAATGTCAGAAGTCACCACACTATCAATATATGAAAAAGGCATGTATAGCTAGACTTACACGCGCTACGGTAGTCCTAGAATCGACTAAACCGTAAGCTCTGATACCAATAAAATGTAACACCCATATCCGTCGCCGGAGTAGGGTTGACTGATGCTACTTTACTAACCACCAAGTTCATTTAATCACTTGAATCTTAATACTTAATAAATGATATTACAATAAACAAAACATCAATTTGACTATAATATCAATTACAATATACATAATAAAAGAAGTAAACTTATTTTATACTATAAAGCACTATTCATTTGGTCATTTCAAATAGGGTGGCCGAATATAAACTATTTTTTCAAAAGTTAACTCACACCTATTTATCACATGTATATTCAATCACATGCAAACATAATTAGTTATTAACACAAATGAATACTAACCTTTAAAATTATCTTGACCGATTGCATAATTATGTTTATAAAAAAATTTCAAAATAATTATTGCCTCAACTAAGTTCATCAAACATGCATGTAATATCTACTTAAACTTATGGATAATGTCTCTATCAAAATTTTATAAATTTCCTATTCTTTAGCAAAAATTCTATCACATCCGAATATGCACAAACATATATCACATTTCAAGCATACATATATAACTAACTAGACATATTCATGAGCAATGTACTTAAAATATACTTGTTTACTATGCCTAATTAACCTGTTTAAGAATCATGTAAAAAGACCAAATGCAAACAAACCATAGCACCCTAATTTGATCATTTCATCATCGAATCACCTCATTTGAACTTAAAAAGAAATACACATACCCAATATCTTTTATAACCTAACATTACTAACCTATGAACAAAACACAACTATGGTTCAATATAATCGAGTATACAATTAATTATTCATACCACATCACCCAACTCATATTTTCACTTCTCAATCACATATTTCCTTACCATATTCGAATTAATCCTTGATTGAGTTTGCACAAACATTAACGATATAAAATGACTATTATATCAAAAGCTTGATAAACATACTTAACCAAAAATTTAGCCATATTCGCATGGCTATTATATACATGAACAAAAAGTTTTCAACAAACAAGGTCAAGTCTTTCCTATACATGCCTCTATCCAAAAATCGAAATGAAAGAGTACCAAAATTAGATCGATAGTGTGGTCGACTGTCTTGACGATCCCGTTGAGCAGGTAGCCTTTACCTAATCTATAAAACAGAGGAGAACATTACACACAAATAAGTTTACTAACTTAGTAAGTCCCAAGCTCATAATAATACTACATTCAATTACTTAAACATTTAAATCATTCAACTCAACCATGTTATCATATTAAAATTTCTTTCACCTTTAGCACTACTATTTGAAAATCGAATCTCCATGATAGTACATTCAAGCTCAAACTCAGTCATATAATACTTGTGCACATCAATCGTAATCTCAAATGTACATAAAACTGTACTCGTAATATTAGTTAAACTCTAGTAACATTAAACATATCAAACCTTACTTACTTACCTGAGCCTTTAACTAGACACATCACTACGATTTACCTTGAACAACAATTCGGTTTCTCCTTTGTAAAAACATCATCAAGCATAAAGCACGCTAGGCATTAAAGCCGAAATAAATCAAGGCACAAGGCACGCTAGGCACGAAGTCCGAATATCACGGCACTAAGCACGCTAGAAACGAAGCCGAATACTAAGCACTAAGCTGCTAGGCACGAAGCGAATATGTCACCCAAGACTAAGCTTGCTAGGCACGAAGTTCGAATATGTCACCGGCACTAAGCCTGCTAGGCACGAAGCCCGAATATGTATAGTTAATCTTTCATTTCACATTTCATTGTGCTAAATTCACCACCACTTATAATTCACGTATTATATCGAATAACAACCCAAAACACTTATTCACATCACTTTGAATAAAATTCCAACCAATCCATACCAATACTTTCACATTCGCTAACACAAGGTTTTATACAAAATTCTATTGAATACTATCATTTAACACATTCATAAATAATTCGATAACCTATACTTGCTTAAGGACTTACCTCGGTTGTCGATAGGCCGCAAATCGGCTATTCGAGAACCTTCGTCTTTCCCGATCTAAATCCATTTTCTTTGCTCTTGATCTAAAACATATTCAAATTTAGCTCATTCAAGCACAATTCATATCAATTTAGTCCCTAAGCACATAAATGGGCAAATTACTATTTTACCCCTAATATTTCACGGCTTTTCAATTAAGTCCCAAGCATACAATACACAATATGTACTTAATTCAATTTTAATACTCCATGGTAGAATGCTATTTACCCTTATGCGAATCTATACAACTCAATTTTTGTACAATTTAACCTTTCATTAGTTAAAATGAATTAATCTCACCCATATATACATAATTTATATAATTACAAATTTACCCCCTTAGTTTCGATTTCCTTGTAATTTAGTCCCCAAACAAAACACAAGAGTTTCATGAAATTCGGTCCAATCCCCTTAAGAGCCGAATCTTTTTCCCTTATTCACAAGTTCATATAACTATTTATTTTTTTTATGCAATTATGCTCTCAACTATTTATTTCAAAAACACATACCTATTATCTAAAATTTCCTATTCAACATGTTGATGTCCTAAATATATTCAATGTTCTTTCATCAAACATAACAAAACCATAATGCTCATCCATGGCCGAACCTAGGAGGAGCTTTAAACTCAAATATTTTTTACATATATTTGATAGCATTCATGATAACTAACACAACCAAGCAAGAATTTATCAAAATTAAGCTAAATATCTCACCTTAATGGCACATGCAAAGGCCGGCCATGGAAGCTAAAATTGTCTCCCCTTCTTCTCTTTTGTTTCGTGAAAATGGTGAGGAAGATGAAAGAGAGAAGTAAAAATGTATTTCTTATTTTTTATTATACTTTATTCATTTTCATTACTTAAAATAATCATTTAAAATTCCATTAACATATAATCACTTAATATATATATATTCACTCATCATTGCCGTCCACTACCCACATTTTTGGGTTATTTGACATGCAAACCCCCTTCTTTTTATACTACACTAAAATTAAACCTTTCAATTTATTGAATGTTACCTTTATACTTTACCTATTAGATCATTTCTCTTAATTCAAACACACCAAACAATCAAATTCACACAATTCAACACACATCACATAAAATAAAATAAATATCACAAGATTTCTGACTCGGATTAGTGGTCCCGAAACCACCGTTCGATTAGGGTCAAATTCGGTCTGTTACAACATCAACAATGACTTAATCAACCTTAAGTACTAGGCCTATACATGCCATGACTCATAAGGACTTGAAACCTCATACCAAGTGTTTGATCGATAGTGTGAAAACATCTCCAGCGGTCTCCAACCCGAGCTAGCTAAATTAACCTATAAGAGATGAAAAAGGGAAATGAGTAAGCAATAATGCTTAGTAAGTTCATCTGCATATAACTGATAAGCACTGATATTCATCAAATATACACAATTACAAGGCATTTCAACAAGTTTTTCTCATTAACACATGGTTGCTTACTCAACCATTCTTAAGGCTTACTCACTCCATCTCTTACTGCGTTCTAACCGTGCTACAAGCTAAATGCCCATTTAATTAACATACATTCCTGCACTGATCACCACATGATCATATAAAAACAACACATCAAGCATTTTCAATAAGTCACTCATACTACTAATCTATCGGTGGTTACGCACTTAGCCTACCATTGAATCTCTTATAGGGTGGTATCGCACACAGCCCACCATTCATTTATACCTATGGTGATTTCGCACTTAGCTCACCAATCATTCATAAGCGATGGTATCGCATACAACCCATCGATTACTAATTAATCAGGTGGTATCACACACAACACACCTATAGTAATATGGTTGATGGTATCGCACACAGCCCATCAACTAATAATAATATATCAGGTGGTATCGCACACAGCCCACCGATATTATACATTCACAAATATCTATCTTCATACATTTCTCTAATTCAAATGTTCATCCGTAAACATCCTCACTCACTATCATTCTTGCTTAACTTTCTACGATTCTCATTCACATTCACACAATGCATTAACAAATCTATCTCATGCAACTAAGGTGCATTAAGTATACATATCCTACTAGGGTTCATCATATATTGAATTCATATCAATTCAGTTCTAACACATACTTGTTCTTCTCATGGTATAATCGCATACATTCAGCATATCCGTTGAATCATGCAAATTATTAAATAATTATCTTGAGTCTCATACACATAGTTCTCATTGATATCATACCCCAATAGGGTCTTACATACATTAACATGTCGATGCCATGTCCCATACATGGTCTTATACGAATTCTTACACCGAGGCCATATTCCAATAGGGTCTTACATGAAAATATAACTATCATCATATAATGCTATATCCATTTCCCATTACTCCCAAATTCAATTCTCTTGACATCTCATTGAAAGATATTTCATACAATCATCGAGTAGGTATACATTCCATACAACATTGGAATACTAAATTAACTTATACATAATTGCCACATTCACGCATGAACTTACCTCGATGTCGAAATGGCCGAAAGGGACTTTTTGCCCACATTTCTCTTTTCACCCGTTCTAGGTCCGAATCTCGTTTTATTTGATCTAGAACAATAAAATTTACTAATTTAATCACTTATAATTCATAATTCACCATAAACTACACTTTAGGCAAAAATGACTATTTTGCCCTACAATTTGGCAAAATTATGATTTTGCCCCTAGGCTCGTAAATGAATTTTCATCACATTTTCTTGTTAAAAAATTTAATTCTCTTACAACTACTCACAATTCCAACTATTTCATGCCTTAATGAACAAATTACAACTTTTAGATTTTAGTCCCAATTAGGTACTTTCATGACAACCCCTTTCACAAAAGTTGTTTCTCATCTTCCTAACATTCATTTTCTTCCATAAAAACTCAAAAACCAGCATAAAATCTCTCATGGAAAGTCCCTAGACTCTCAACCATGTTGCAAATTAGTTCCCCATTAGCTAGCTTAATCTTTGGGGACTCCAAAAGTACAAAAATTATCAAGAAAGATAATCAAAATCACTTACTTGAATGGAGTAAAGCTTGCTAAAAATTTGAAGCTTTCAAACCCTTCTCATGGCTGATATTTTTGGTGGAAAGAAAGAGGAAATAAAAAGATGATAGCTCCTTGTTTATTTCATCTTATTTTATTTCTCTCCTTTTTTTTTTCAACTAATATCACCCACTTCAATCATAATTAATGCTCTTGTCCCCCTTTTGCATATTATGGCCGACCAACACACTTAACAAGGCCAAATTGCACATTTGGGATCTCCAATCTACAACCCATGACTCTTTGGTGCTTCTAGCAAATAAAATAGAACTTTTGACTTTATGCGATTTAGTCCTTTTCCCCAATTTAGCTAGAAATTGCTAAAATTAAGACATCAAAATTTTCATGCACCCTTATAAACATGTTATAACACATAAAATAACATGAAAAAATTTTTCTAACCTCGAATTAGTGATTTTGAGATCACTGTTCTGACTAACCCCTAAATCGGACTGTTACAAAATGAGTCAGTTAGCTACGGAGCTACGTAATAGACCGCAAGGAACCTTGCCGAGTGATACTGAGAATCCAAGAAATTTGGGTAAAGAACATATTAAGGCAGTGGCACTGCGAAGTGGTAAAATTCTGGAACCCCGATTGATTGATGTCAAAGATAAGCCCGTTGAGAAGAATCAACCAGCTGTTGAAATTCCTACACCAAAGGAATCAGAATCTGCAAAGTCTGACAAGGTAAACCCTGAATTAGTGAATTCAGATATTTTAACATCTTCTTTGGATGCAGATTTACATACTCAAAAAAGTTGTTCGGTTCAACCGAAAGTTCCATCACCACCATATCCGTAAAGATTGCAGCAACACAAGCAAAAACAGGAGGTGCAATTCAAGAAGTTTTTAAATGTTCTGAAGTAGTTACACATCAATATTCCGTTGGTGGAGGCGTTAGAACAAATGCTGAATTATGTGAAGTTTATGAAGGATATACTATCCAAAAAGAAACGACTGAATGAGTATGAGACTATTGCCTTCAAAAAGGAGTGTAGTGCGTTCCTGCAGAACAAACTGCCACCGAAATTGAAAGACCCAGGAAGCTTTACTATACCCTGTAACATTGGTGAATCTTACTGTGGTAAAGCTTTGTGTGACTTAGGAGCGAGTATCAACTTGATGCATAAGTCTATTTTCAAGATGTTAGAGATAGGGGAAGTAAGACCTACAATTGTGACGCTTCAACTAGCCGGTCGATCTTTAGCATAACCCAAAAGAAAGATCAATGATGTTTTGGTAAGAGTCGATAAATTTATTTTTCCTGTTGATTTCATTGTCTTAGATTTTGAAGCAGACAAGGAAGTGCCAATCATCCTTGGGAGACCTTTCTTAGCCATGGTAAGAACGTTAATTAATGCATAGAAAGGTGAACTCACCATGCGAGTTCAAGACAATCAAGTAACCTTTAACATTCTTAAAGCGATGAAATTTCCGATCCGGCAGAAGATTGTTCAGTTATGAAAGAGATAGAAGCCTTGGTTTCTATGGAAAGTAATTTTGAAGAAGATCCATTGGAGAAAGCCTTAGATCTTGACCTTTTGGAGGGTGAAAAAGGTGAAGAAAACATGGCTTTGATGGAAAACAATCTAAGAAATTTTATTCAATCCATACGGTTTGAACCGTTGGAGTTGGAAGTTAGAGAATTTGTGTAACCCAAGTTGTCAATGGAAGAACCACCTAAACTCGAACTAAAGGTACTTCTTTCCCATTTGAAATATATTTATTTAGGTGACTGTTCTACTTTGCTTGTGATTATTTCAGCAGAACTGACGAAAGATCAAGAGGAGCAACAAATTGTTGTTCTAAAGAAATTTAAGAAAGCAATTGGTTGGACCATAGCTGATATTCGAGGTATAAGCCCTTCTTTTTACATGCATAAAATCATTTTAGAAGAAGGTGAAAGAGCTCAAATTGATGGGCAAAGGAGGCTCAATCCTATTATGAAAGAAGTTGTGAAAAAGGAAGTGATCAAATGGTTAGATGCAGGAATCATCTATCCTATTTCAGATAGTTCGTGGGTAAGTCCGGTGCAGTGTGTGCCAAAGAAAAGTGGAATCACGATTGTTGATAATGAGCGTAATGAGTTAATTCCAACAAGAACTGTTACCGGTTGGAGAATCGATATTGATTATAGAAAGTTGAACAAAGCCACTCGGAAGGACCATTTTTTGTTGCCTTTTACGGGTCAGATGTTAGATCGACTGGCAGGTAATGAATTCTATTAGTTTTTAGATGGCTATTCGAGATATAACCAAATAGTTGTAGCCCCGAAGGACCAACATAAAACAACCTTTACTTATCCATACGGTACATCTACTTTTAGGCAAATGCCTTTTGGTTTATGCAACGCACTTGCAACTTTTCAACGATGCATGATGGCAATATTTACTGATATGGTTAAAAATTTTGTTGAGGTTTTCATGGATGATTTTTCTGTTTTTGGTAACATGTATGATATCTGTTTGAGTAATTTGGCTAAGGTACTGAAGAGATGCGAAGAGACGAATCTTGTCCTTAATTGGGAAAAATGTCATTTTATGGTCAAGGAAGGGATTATCTTAGGTCATAAGATCTCAAAGAAAGGAATTGAAGTCGATAAAGCAAAGGTGGACGTAATTGAAAGATTACCGGCCCCAATGAATGTGAAAGGAGTCAGAAGTTTCTTAGGCCATGCCGATTTTTACCGAAGGTTAATCAAAGATTTCTCGAAAAATTCTAAACTGTTGTGTTTGTTGTTAGAGAAAGATTCAATGTTTGGTTTCAACAAAGCATGTTTGAAAGCTTTTAAAGATCTAAAGAAGCGGTTAATCTTAGCCCAAATAATCGTTACACCTGATTGGAACTCACCTTTTGAATTGATGTGTGATGCAAGTGACTATGTCGTTGGAGCTGTGATGGGTCAAAGAAGAAACAAAGTGTTTCACCCTATTTACTATACAAGTAGAACTTTGACCGGAGCCCAACTTAATTATACAGTAACTGAAAATGAACTCTTCGCTATAGTTTTTGCTTTTGACAAATTTCGCTCATATCTTATAGGTACCAAAGTTACAGTATTTACTGACCATGCGGCCATTAAATACTTGCTCACGAAGAAAGATGCAAAACCAAGGCTAATTCGTTGAATACTTTTACTCCAAGAATTTGACCTTGAGATCCAAGACAGAAAAGGTGTCGAAAATCAAATAGTTGATCATCTGTCGAGGTTGGAGTAAGATGAGGTAACTCGATCATGTGTGCCTATCAACGAGAATTTCCTAGATGAACCCTTGGTTTGCTGATTCTGCCAATTATCTTGCATGTGGAATAATTCCTCGATAAATGACATACCAACAAAGAAAAAATTCTTCATGATAGTCAGTATTATCTTTGGAAGAATCCGTTTTTGTTTAAACAATGTGCAGATAATATAATCCGAAAGCGTGTAGCTGAAAGTGAGATTGATGAGATCTTGTATCATTGCCATTCATATCCAAGTAGGGGACACTTTCCTGGTTCACGTACTGCAGGAAAGATTTTACAAGCAGGTTTCTTTTGGCCTACACTATTTAAAGATGCTTATGCTTATGTGAAGAACTGTGATAAATTCCAAAGGACTAGAAATATATCCAGGAGAAATGAGATGCCCTTGACAAACATTTTGGAGATTGAATTGTTCGATGTATGGGGCATTGACTTCTTAGGTGTAACACCCCAAACCCGGCCCATTTGTTACGACCGAATTTGAAATGCCACTGCGGAAAACGTTTAAAAATATCCTGACTTGTGGTGGAACTTGAAAATTTTGTTCTTATTCAAAAACCATGTCCATTTAAAAATTTTAAATAATATAAGCTTGATAAAAATATCCGACTTAAAACTTTATTATATATATAGATTTAAGAAAATAAAACCATTTGCGAAAGATATCTCAATTGTCAATCCATAATAAAACATAATAATAAAGATACTTAATAAAAATACTTAAATACTTTAATGGGCCTTATTACAATAAACACTTAATCAAAATCTGAAAATATAAATACTTAATTAATTAAATAAAATGTCTTCGCATGGGCCACCTCGTATCCACTCCAAACCCGGTCCAAGCATCACCTGCAATGTTGATAAAAATTGGGTGAGTCATACAGACTCAATGTGTAATTAAACCACTGATTTCCACCCACATGTTAACCCCATATTAACCCATATATCAGATAAAAAATATCATAATCACATATTACCACATTCTGGGCTTGGCCCATATTCATATCACATTCATATAATAGTGTAAATAACCACATGTTTCCACATACTGGGCTTGGCCTATTACCACATTATTCCACATATCATATACTGGGCTTGGCCTATTTCTCATTCCAATCCACATTCACATTTTGGGCTTGGCCCATTTCCACATTAATACCTCATTTCATAGGTCACATAGAATTATGCAAAGTGCACCCAACCCAAACCTAGAATCCATCCTCTACACACCCCCGTATCCAGCCTACCACACACCAGGGGATTATCAAATCACCCTCTCCTTTTCACTCCAAAAAGGCAATAAATGCCATCCACGTGCAATAAAGCACAAAATCCACAACGCGACCTCAGTCAGTGCCAATCCACGATGTAGCCGTAGCTAACACCAAAACCACGATGGGACACATAGTCACTCATCAACCGCGATATGGCACTTAGCCGATATCAACCACGATGAGGCACATAGCCACTCATCAAGCCACGCGAACTAAATCGCAATTAATCCACAACGTGACCTCAATCAACATCAATCCACGATGTAGCTCAAGGCTAACATCAAACCACGTACTCGAAGTACACTCGTACCTTCTTTCATATCCCAACCCATGCACATGCAACATGTAATAGTGGCATAATAATAATAAATGCATGCACATGTTATTAAAGCGCACCATCATATTTCCATAAGCATAGTCACATTCACATCGGCACTTTCACATTCAGTATCAGCAGATAATACTAACTCGATTATCGATATACCCCTTTTTAGGGTAATCACCACATAACTGCCACTGCACTGGTTAGCACATAATTCACACAAGCAAATATAGCAAAAACCGGAAAACGGTGGGTTAATCACACACCTTACAATTTAGCGAAATCCCGAATTACTAGGATCTAACATGATGAACAGGGTTTTTCTTCCTCCCTTAATGCCGATTTGGTCTCCTACCAAATCCCGAAGGCTTTGGTTATCTCTGCCGATTTACCCCTAACATCCATAGATAGAATCGGTCATCCATTAAATACTAAATATGGCCTATGGCCGAATTCTAGCAACTACTTACCCTGCTCTTCCAAATCCCGAAACTGTCACTTGATCCTTGAGACTGTTGAAATCCTACATGCCATATGTCAAATTCGGCTTAATACATAAATCTATGGAAAATGGCCCTTTGGACGAATACCATATTGTCTTACCTTGATGAATCGACTCCCGAAAGACTCCTTCAAAGCACCTTGACGTTATCTACCCACAAGTGATCGCATCACTTATTGTCTTAAGGAAACATTCGACCAACCTATAACCAAAGTTTAATCACATGATTCTGCACCCTTATGAAAAAGAATCCAAAATCGATTACTACAGAAATACTTATTGTTACACGTTACTTGAAGAGGCTAGAAGAAAGACTCACACTAATGCTTTCGGCCCTTAAGTCTTGCGACAAAAAGAGAGAATGAGGCCACTATGGGATTCGGCTATGGCTTCTAAATGGCAAGGGGTTATTCGGCTATCCAAGATAATATGTAGAATTAAAGTTAGGGAGAAGAAGTGAGAAGCAATTCGGCTCAAAGAGAGAATTAGAGGAACAATTTTTTTGCCAAGGAAAATAAAATGAAGAAAAGAATAGCTTAAAAGATGGTCACCCCTATTTATACAACTCAAATTCGGCACTCCTACCTCCTCTCAAATTCCACTTCCTTCTCCTATAATAACTCTTGAACACATATTCAAAATATATAAAAATAAATCTATAATTATCTTCTATCTATCAACTTAAAATAAATCCACCTTTATCAACTTAATAAAATAAAAATTATCCATCATTAATCCCTTATCAAACTCCTAAATCATCTCTTATCTACCTATAAAAGAATAATAAAAATAAATTAACAATTATTTACTACTTATTTAGCCAAAATTCAAAATAAAATCCAGCTTAATCCTTACCAAATTAGAGGTCCAAATGCCGTCCATTACTTCCTTCTCTCTTGGCGTCAAAAGCCAAAAATAAAACACCCAACTGCTGCTCACACGCCTTGAACCCAAGACCTGCTAGAACCCTTAACTGCAGGTAACACCCCAGGCCACTTTGCCAAGGCGCCTCTTTGTGACATAATTCACCTTGAATTTCTTTTAAGACCTACTTAGCCCAAGCGCCTTCTTGCTGCACAAAAATAAAATGCCCTTTCTTGCTTCTTTTCGCAACTCAAACACAGGCCCTCATTGCCATAAGCCACATATAGCGCCCAAGCCACTCGCCATGGCCTTCTTTTATGACATAAGCTCACCACAATTTATTTTAAAGCCTCCTTCCTAGCCCCCTCTTGTCTTAACGTAAAGCAAAATAAAACACGCCCATGCCGCCAACTGGATTCGAACCAAGGTGATAACACTTTAGAGCGACATGTTTTATGTTCTAATTATATATTAATTTGAATGTGACTCTACTAATTTGGGTTATTTATGGACTTTATTCTCATAGGGACTAAATTGGAGACCAATGCAAAATTGAGGCGAAAATCGTGAAATTAAAGATAAAAATGGACCGATGTGCAACAAAGGAAAAGATGGTGCCAAAAGTGCAGGACATGGAGAGCGAGAGGGATGAAATGCAAAAGAAGAGACTTTGCTTTATCAAATTCTATTTTAAATTATATTAGGATAATTAATATTAGGATAATTATCTAGGATTATTTAATTTCTTTATTTATCTTTATTTATCTTTAATTAAATTGTAATTATCTTTGGGAGTTTGAGTAGAATTAGACTATCTACCTTAAGCACTATAAATAGGGATGGAGTAACTCATTTGGTGGTGCATCTTTTTTACACTCCTCCCCATAATTCTTTTGTGTTTCATTTATTTTCTTTCAATAAAATTCCCTTTTCCATATTTTTATATTTCCACCACAAATATGAGCCACTAAATTCCATCTAGCGAAGGTTGCCAAATTCCCGAAAAAGGTTCTTGAGGCTTAGAACCCGTACTCAACTTTCTCACCCAAGTATTCATCGTTTCTCGCATTACAGGTGGCCTTCCGTCGAGTCCTTTAAAAGTAACCCTTTCAACGTATGCAAAGCGGCGCTTTGTGTGTTTTGGGAGGATTGCACCGTCGGTTCGTGAGCTTCTTGCGTCGGAGGTTAGCGAGCCCAAGAGACAAAATGGCGTGGGATTCGCCATTGAGAAGCGTTGATCTAGCGTAAAGACTCCACAAAAGCAATCGCAAGCTAGAGTCGGGCTCCCTAAATCAGTAAGTTTAAATTCTTGGAGTTGGTGGTCGTGGCGTCCTCTTCCACTATAAGCGGCTTACTTGGGTAGAAGGGTCATCCAAAAGCAAGACGGAGCCAAAGAGGAACGAGACAACCGGAGGTGGAATATCTCCACATAAGAAATTTTCTCTAAACTCTTTCTTTTATTTTCTTCATTTTAATTCTCGTAATTTATTCTCGTAATTTCAATTCGTCTTAAATTACATTATTATTATTTTTTTCGGATCGAAAATTTTTAATTACATTTTTTATTTATTTTTCAGAACGCGAGTTTTCTTGGGCACGATTACGCGGGATCTCAAAAAGGCATTTGTATAATCCGATCCACGTGGATTCGACCCTACTTTCCCTTCTTTGTTATTTTCATTATTTTACAGGAGTAGGATATATTTTGGTGCATTCAACGACGTATCAAATTTTGGCGCCGTGTCGAGGATCGGTAACATACTAATCTGTTTTTTTCTTTTCTATGACCGGATCTCGCTCCGAGGCATTCTTGCGTTTGATTCGAGATCGAAAAGATCGCAAAGCTAATCGAAAAGAAACTAAGTTGAAGAAAAAGCAATCGTGGTGGTAGTAACTCGAAGAAATCCACCACGTAAATTGGGACCAAGCGACGAAGCGGAATCTAGGGTTAACGAAAACCCTACTCAAACGCTTGAAAGTAAAGCGGAAGAAGTCGATCCATTTGAAGAAGTGTTCAACGCTAGGGTTGGCGAAAACCCTAATTTGGTACAAGAACCAATGGCTCAAACGATTGACAACTAGTCAAGCTCAAACGAACAACCACCACTTGTGCATTGCATATCCTACCATGGATACCGATTTTGAGTTGAAATCGGGGTTGATTGATTCTTTGCCAACATTCCGAGGGTTACGAATGAAAACCCCATAAACACTTAAAGGAGTTTCATATGGTTTGTCCGAGTATGAAACCTCAAGGCGAATCGAGGATCGATTAAATTGCACGCTTTTCCTTTTCCCTAGCGATTCAGCTAGGAATGGTTATTTATTTACCTCCGGATCTATAACTACTTGGGTGATCTATCTCGTTTGTTTCTCAATGGTTTTTCCAAGCATCTAGGCGGTGAGCTAAGAAGGAGATCGTAGGGATTAGGCGAGAAAGAGGCGAGACTCTGTATGATTATTGGGAGCAGTTCAGAAGTTGTGTGCAAGCTGCCCACAACACGGTATATGAGCAATCTCTTCTCCGATTACTTTTATGAAGGTTGAAACCGATGGAGATGAATATGGTAGAAGCCATTTGCTAGTGGAGGCGTTGGTTAACATGACCCCCAACAAGCAAGGGACTTGATTTCCAAAATGGTCGCAAATTCTCGTGATTCAAGAGCCAATCTGAACCTCCCGGAAGGGTTCACCACTAAGTAATTCTTCCATAGAAGATAGACTTGATAAACTTACTAATATGATGAATACTCTTCTTGTAGAAAAAATAAAAATAGCTCGGTTATGTGGAATATGTGCTACACTGAGCACACAAGCCGATGCATGTCCCGGTTTGTATGATGACTCTATGGCTCACTTAGGTGCGATGGGAAATTTTCTGGCCCACCACAGAGGCGTCGACCCTTACTCTAATACCTACAACCCGGGATGGAGGATCACCCTAACTTAAGTTATGGGGCCAACCCACAATATAACTTGACCTTACGAACCAAGTTCCACAATGACCACAAGATTTAGGTAATTCTCTAGAAACTTTGGTCAATAAATTAGCGGCTAATATGCTTGATTTTCAACGAAAACCGAGGCATCTATAAGAGAATTGACCATATCGGTTGAGAAATTGAACTCTCAAGGAAGCTGCCGTCACAAATGTAACCAAACCCAAGGCAAAACGCAAATGCGTTGGATTGCGAAGTGGAAAATCTTGGAATCGATTCCGCGAAATCATGCCCAAGAAATCGCCCAGGAAAAACCCAAAAAAGACGAACAGGTCCGAACGAAACCCCCATTGCCCATAATTCAACCTCCATTTCCAGAACGATTCCACCAATGTCGAAAAGGTAAGCAGGACAAGGAAATCCTCGAAACATTTAGGAACGTCGAAATCAACATTCCACTGTTGGATGCCATCAAGCAAATACCGAGGTATGCTAAATTTCTTAAAGAGCTTTGCACCAACAAGCGAAAGTTAACAGGTAATGAAAGGGTGAATGTTGGTGAAAATGTGTCTGCAGTGTTACAGCGAAAAATGCCAGCAAAATGTAAGGATAGGGGCATGTTTGCAATACCATGCAAAATAGGTCATTTGGGAATTAAAAAGGCTATGTGTGATCTAGGAGCCTCCATAAATGTAATGCCATATTCTATTTATGAATCACTTAACGCGAGTTTTTGACAAAAAGCAGTGTTAGCATTCAATTAGCGACAGTCCGTTGTGCATCCGAAGGAGTCCTCGAGGGCGTGTTGGTAAAATTTAACGAACTTATTTTTCCTGCAGATTTCTCGTGATAAAAATAGAGGAGGGCGGTGCTCGGGATCTTGAGATCTCTTGTTGGGACGACCATTCCTTAGTACGGCTAGTACTAAAATTGGCGTTCGAGTGGAACTCTCACGATGGAGTTTGATGGGGAGATCGTGAAATTTAACGTCTCGATGCCATTAGCCACCCGGTGAAATTTTGAGCGTGAATTGTGTTGATATAATTGACTCATTAGTGGAAGAAAATTTTGAATCCATTTATAATTTTAAATTTGACTTTGATAAATTTGAATCCGTTAATGAGTTGTTATCCCGGTACTAAGCTTTTACCTTACATTGTGCGAGAGCGGATCCAAAATTAAAACCACCTCTCGAGCATCTCAAATTCACATTTTGGAGGATGATGAGACCATTTCCGACTTACAAGGATTGACCCCTTGGAGGAAAATATGAAACCAATGAAAAGGCGCAAGGACAATTAAACCCAAATATGGTGGATGTGATAAAAACGAGAAATTCCAAGCTCACACGATTAAAAGATTTATTTTGAGCCATAGTAGAACCATTTAAGTCGTCGAGCTAATGACGTTAAACAAGCGCTTGTTGGGAGGCAACCCAATCTTTATTTTTCTTTTATTATTTATTTTTATTTTATTATTTATTTTGATTTATTTTATTTTCTTTTCTTTTTAATTTCTTTTATTTAAATATCAATAAATTTCTCTTCTTTGCTTAGCTAAAATGGAGCGCGTTGAGGTTTGACTCAACACTTTTGGCCAAGCAACTCACCGAACTCATTGCTATCCTCCGCATTCGACAGTAGCTACACGGGGAGTTTTTCTAAACTTTTCTTCTTATTTATTTGTTTTGCGTCCACATTGAGGACAATGTGCTTTAAGTAGGGGGAGGTACTCTTCGTATTACTGTCATATTCTGTTGAGATTTGTGTTTGTTGCTTGAGGCTCTTTTAGGTTGTCCATATTTTTTTAGAACATTCTGTCGCTAATCATGCCCAAGAATTTGCCCACGACTTGCCACTGTTTGACCCACGTGCATGATTCTTGGCCACTGAGTAAATTCTGATTCTGTCTGTTTGATTTTATCTCCATTGTTTTATTCTTATTAGGCTAAAAATAATTATGATTAATAAGTTAATTATATCTTGCTTTTCGTAAAATTGATCAAGTTTAATATCAAGTGGACACTTAATATATTTGCATGCCTAAGTTATGTTCATGACTATTAGGTGGTTACTAAAACTTATTTTTGACACTTGATTATTTCTCTTAGGTCCTCTTGAAGTTTATATTTTTGAAAATTGTGATTAATAAATATTTCCAAGGTTATGAGTACTGACTTAGAGCGTGGTGACTAAATGCTTAGGGGTAGGGTGCTTGGGTTGTCATTCTACTTGCGTCAAAAGGTTTTGTGACGTAATAGGTAAACTCCGCTAGCCAAGGTTATGAGTATGGCTCGAGCGTGGTGATTGAGTATGGGGTAGGGTGCTTGGGTTGTCATTCTACTTGGCGTCAAAAGGTTGTGTGACGTGTGAGTAAAACTCCGCTTCTTAGGAAATAAATAATTTTAAGAATATGTTGAGTGAGTAAGGGGTGGGGTGCTTGGGTTGGCATCTCTCTTGCGTAAAAGGTTCGATATATTACAAGTAAATAAAAAAAAAAAAAAAAAAAAAGAAAAATAGTACTAATAAAATTACAGGTTGGGGACTAAGGAGGAAATAAATAGAGTGTCTTGGTAGGTTTGGTAATTTACCTAAATAGCATGAAATAATTCAAGACGATTTTAATTTTTGTTTGTGTTAATTAGAAAACTTTTCTATTTTACTTAAAGCAAGCTTAGAAGTTCTCTTATTTTTCATATGCATTTTGACTAATCTTTATAAAACTTTGGAGTAGAATTTCTTTCGGGATCTAATTTTCACGGTGGATAGGAACCATACTTGAGGGCAAGCATGGGCTAAGTAGGGGATTTGATAACACTTTAGAGCGACATGTTTTTATGTTCTAATTATATATTAATTTCGAATGTGACTCTACTAATTTGGGTTATTTATGGACTTTATTCTCATAGGGACTAAATTGGAGACCAATGCAAAATTGAGGTAAAATCGTGAAATTAAAGATAAAAATGGACCGATGTGCAACAAAGGAAAAGATGGTGCCAAAAGTGCGGACATGGAGAGCGGAGGGACTGAAATGCAAAAAGAAGAGACTTTGCTTTATCAAATTCTATTTTAAATTATATTAGGATAATTAATATTAGGATAATTATCTAGGATTATTTAATTTCTTTATTTATCTTTATTTATCTTTAATTAAATTGTAATTATCTTTGGGAGTTTGAGTAGAATTAGACTATCTACCTTAAGCACTATAAATAGGGGATGGAGTAACTCATTTGGTGGTGCATCTTTTTCATACCTCCTCCCCATAATTCTTTTGTGTTTCATTTATTTTTCTTTCAATAAAATTCCCTTTTCCATATTTTTATATTTCCACCACAAATATGAGCCACTAAATTCCATCTAGCGAAGGTTGCCAAATTCCCAGAAAAAGGTTCTTGAGGCTTAGAACCCGTACTCAACTTTCTCACCCAAGTATTCATCGTTTCTCGCATTCACTGGGTGGCGCTTCCGTCCGGTCCCTTTAAAAGTAACCCTTTCAGCGTATGCAAAGGCGGCCGCTTTGTGTGTTTTGGGAGGATTGCCGTCGGTTCGTGAGCTTCTTTGCGTCGGAGGTTAGCGAGCCCAAGAGACAAAATGGCGTGGGATTAGCCATTGAGAAGCGTTGATCTAGCGTAAAGACTCCACAAAAGCAATCGCAAGCTAGAGTCGGGCTCCCTAAATCTGTAAGTTTAAATTCTTGGAGTTGGTGGTCGTGGCGTCCTCTTCCACTATAAGCGGCTTACTTGGGTAGAGAAGGGTCATCCAAAAGCGAAGGAGCCAAAGAGGAGCGAGACAACCGGAGGTGGAATATCTCCACATAAGAAACTTTTCTCTAAACTCTTTCTTTTATTTTCTTCATTTTAATTCTCGTAATTTATTCTCGTAATTTCAATTCGTCTTAAATTTCATTATTATTATTATTTTTTCGGATCAAAAATTTTTAATTACATTTTTTATTTATTTTTCAGAACGCAGAGTTTTCTTGGGCACGATTACGCCGGGATCTCAACGAGCATTTGTATAATCCGATCCACGTGGATTCGACCCTACTTTCCCTTCTTTGTTATTTTCATTATTTTCTGAGGAGTAGGATATATTTTGGTGCATTCAACGACGCATCACAAGGCCCTTGTCCAGCGTCATTCTAGGCCCTTAAGTGGCGCATGGAAGGCATTTTACCAAGGCCTATTTTATGCCAAACACGCCTAAGAAATTTCCTTTAAGGCCTCCTTGCCTAGTTTCCCCTTTTCACTTAAAATTTCCATATTTTTCCAAAGCTTTCTTTCCCATCCTAGAGTTTCCAAAGACCCTCCCTTATATTTTAAAGTTCCCTTAAAACATATCCAAACATACTCCAAGCCTACTATTACTCGAATTATGCACAAACGCATAACCCCTAATCTAGAATGTTACATTAGGCCTGTTTCCTTCTTTGTATAGGAACAAATACATCTTAGTTGTTCTGGACTATGTATCCAAGTGGGTTGAAGCTAAAGCATACCCTACAAATGATGCTAAGGTAGTCATGCGATTCCTACATAAGCATGTGTTTACACGATTTGGAACACCAAAAGCTATTATTAGTGATGAAAGTTCTCACTTTGTGAACAAATGGCTTAAGTGGTTGGTTGACAAATATAATGTGAAACACAAGATTGCTACTTCCTATCACCCCCTATAACACCCCTTACCCGTATTCAACGCTGGAACAAGGTACGAGGCATTACTGGGCTCACACACAAGCAACTATGCAATACCGAGACATGACTTTCCACTTAAAATTAAAACTAATTGTAACACCTCTTAAACAAGCCTACGAGGCCTAATTTACACATTAGGAATAGTTTGGGATCAAATCGAACTCTTTTAAAGATCTCTTGAAAGACTTAGAAAATTTTCATTAAACAGTCCACACGTCCGTGTGGAGGAAGGGAGACGCCCGTATGGCATATCACATGCTAGTGTTCCACACCTGTATGGATTTATTTTCAATTCGAACCTATAGTAGTTTTCACACGGCTGGACACACGCTCGTGTCCATGGTCCGTGTCCTTCACGCGGCCACGACACGCTCATGCCTTAGCCCGTGTGCAAAAACCTTGGCATTCTATTTCTAACGTCATCACCCCATAAATTTCACACGGCCAAGGCAAAGGCCCTTGTCCTTCGACCGTATAGCGAATTAAATTCCTAAATCAGGTGCAGACTTCACATGGCCCGGGCACATGCCCGTGTTTTAGGCCGTGTCTCCCACATGGTTGAGATACATGGTCGTGTCTTTGCCCGTATGGTTACTACTGAGCATACTGACTTGCCATTCTAGCATGCAAGGGGACACACGGTCTAACCACACGCCTATGAGGCTGAACGTGTGTCACACACGGTCTAGACACATGCCCATGTGTCTACCCATGTGGACAAGAATAAGGCTAATTGCCAAGCTCTTTTATCACCCCAACTCATGCAAACATAAATCACATCAAACCATCAACACATTCATGCATAATAAAATCAAGTAAATCAACCATGCAACTTGCACTTTCATGAATAACCTCATCATTTCATAGATTAATAAGAAAGAGCCGTCAACTATGGCCTTATACAAAAGAATTCATCTTTGAGTGAGCCAACACATTTGGCAAAAACAAAATATGACATTCAACTAAGTCTAGTCCCTATACATGCCATACTCAAAACGCTACATCTAACTATACCAAGATGTGCTGATAGTGTGGGTGATCTTTTGATTATCTTTGTATCCCGAGCTGGCTCTTCGACACTATAAAACAAGGGTAAAGAGAAGGGAGTAAGCTCTAAGCTTAGTAAGTCTATATGTAAACAATAAGAATTATATCACATGCTAATCAATCAAAAACATTACATACTATGTAAAAACAATTAGTATCCTCATAATCATGCTTACTCATTTCAAACGTTACCACATCCCAACCACATATCATAAACATTACTCACATTTACTTGCATATATTCCCTGCAATTATCACCACAAGGTCACATGAAATTTCACTTAGTTAAGTTTCTCGATGAACCCTTCGGAATGATACAAGATACCCGGTGGTTTTGCACATAGCTCACCATTAATCAATAATAGGGTGGTATCGTGCACAGCCTACCAACAATGATAATTACGGTAGTATCACACACAGCCCCCCAAAATGGCACTATATACGATGTATCGCACACAGCCCATCGTTAATAAATAATAAGGTGGTATCGAACACAACCCACCAACAATTACATATTTACGAATATTTATCCAAACCCATATTTCTATTCCGAAAGTTCATTCGAGGATTACCCATTTTCTACCATTTTCAATAAATCTCACCAATAAGCATTTACATCCACACAATGAATTAATAGGTAAAACATACGTAATAAGGATGTATCGTTTACGCATAAACTTACATTCATGCAAAAATGTTAATTTGAGGTTTAGTCCAAAACCTTGCCTTTTTCCCGGTCAAGGTTGATTTCGCGTTCTTCTTAATCTATAATAATAAAATTTACTCATTTAATCACTACATAAATCAAAACACTTCAAAATTTCTACTTTGGCAAAAATTACCGTTTTGCCCTTATACTTTGGCAAAATTACGATATTACCCTAGGCTCGTAAATCTTTTTTCATCAAATTTCCTCATTTAACAAGCCTAGATGAGCATTTATTACTCTTATAACAACTCACAATACCAATCATTTCATGCATTTACTACTCAATTTATAACCTTTACAAAAAGGTCCTTTTAGGTGTTTTCATGGAAACACCTTTCACAAAAGTTGTTTATTTAGCAACCATAATTCATTTTCTTCCCTAAAAACTCAGCAAACAACATAAGCACTCTCATGGAAAATCTCTAAACTTTCAACCATTTTGTAAAATAGTCCCCTCATTAGCTAGCTTAAGCTTTAGGGGTTTCAAAAGTACAAAAATTATCAAAAATAACCATCAAGAACACTTACTAGTAAGGAGAATAAGTTGCTGAAATTTCAAGCTCCCAAGGCCCTCTCTTAAGTGTGAAAATCAGTGGAAGAAGAAGAGAAATGAAAAAGATGATAGCATTTTCTTTATTTGATTCATTTAGTCGCCTAATGTCACCAAATATTGACCAAATTTTAATGCTGTTGTCCCCTTGGCCGGCCATCACCCTTAGGAAGGCCTAATTGAACTTTAAGGACCTTTAATTGATATTCTATATCTATTTGACACCTCTAGCTTGTAAAACAAAACTTTTGCACTTTATGCGATTTAGTCCTTTTTCGCAATTAAGCATGAAATCGCCAAAATTAAACACACCAAAATTTTCATACACTCTTATAATTATGCCATAACACATAAAATAATATTAACACTAATTTAACCGGACTCAAATTAGTGGTTTGAAACCACTATTCTGACTAGCCCCAAAATCGGGCTGTTACAACTCTCCCCCTTTAGGGATTTTCGACCCTGAAAATCTTACTGGTAAAGAGGTTTGGGTACTGTTCTCTCATGGCTTCCTCTGATTCCCACGTAGCCTCTTCTACACCATGTTTTTGCCACAGCACTTTCACTAAGGCTATACTTTTGTTCCTCAATTGTTTAACCTCTCGAGCCAAAATCTTAATTCGTTCCTCTTTATAGGTTATATCTTGTCGTATCTCAATTTCAGTTGGAGGAATCACATGCGAAGGATCGAAACGATATTGTCGCAACATCGACACATGAAACACATTGTATATTCTCTCTAACTCTGCCAGCATTGCCAACCGGTAAGCTACTGGTCAAATCCTTTCAATAACCTCATACGGCCCTATGAATCACGGACTCAATTTTCCCTTTCGACCAAATCTTAATATTTTCTTCCACGAGGATACTTTCAGGAATACTTTATCGCCCACCTAAAATTCAATTTCTTTCCTTTTTAAATCTGTGAATGACTTCTGTCGATCTGAGGTAGCTTTCAGACTATCACGAATCACTTTCACTTTCCCTTCAGTTTCTCTAACTAGATCAACCCCGTGGATTTGCTTCTCACTAAGCTCGGTCCAATACAAATGAGTCCAGCACTTACGACCATATAATGCTTCGTACAGTGCCGTCCGTATACTCGATTGATAACTGTTGTCGTAGGCAAATTCAACCAAAGGTAGATATTTTTCCCAACTACCTTCTAACTCTAAAACACAGCATCGGAGCATATCCTTGAGAACTTAAATCACTCTTTCGGATTGGCCATCGATTTACGGATAGAGCGCGGTACTAAAATTCAATTTTGTACCCAAGACTTCTTGCAACTTCTTCTAAAACCTCAAAGTAAACCTTGCATCTCTGTCCGAGATAATGGATATAGGCACCCCATGTAATCTCACAACCTCAGCAATATACAGCTCAGCCAACTTGTCAAGTGAGTAATCCACACGCACCGGTATAAAGTGAGTCGATTTCATTAATCTATTAACGATAACCCATACATCATCTTTCTTTTTCAGAGTCATAGGTTACCCCATTACAAAATCTATCGTAATTCTGTCCGACTTCCACTCAGGAACCATCACTGGCTGAAGTAATCCTGAAGGTACTTGATGCTCGACTTTCACTTGTTGACAGATCGAACACTTAGTAACAAACTCAGAAATTCCATTTTCATACCCGGCCACCAATACAACTTCTTCAAATCATTATACATTTTTGTGCTGCCTAGATGTACCGACAAATGACCATTGTGTGCCACATGTAAAATTCTCTGAATCAACTCATCATCTTTAGGTACACAAACTCTATCATGAAACATTAAACAATCATCTGCACCAACCCAAAAATCAGAGTTATTTCTCGATTCACACTAAGCTCTCTTAACTTGCATTTCACTATCATTCTTTTGAACTTCACGTATCTGCTGAAGAAGCAATATTCTGGCCCTCAACTCAGCCAATATAGCACCATCATCAGACAATGTTAAGCTCGTACTCATAGCTCTCAAAGCATGTAGGGATTTTCTGCTCAAGGCATCCGTAACCACATTTGCTTTCCCCGGATGGTAATCAATTATTAGCTCATAATCCTTCAATAATTTGATCCACCTCTGTTGTCGCAAATTCAAATCTTTTTGGTTCATCAAGTACTTCAAACTTTTATGATCGGTGAAGATTCGACGTTTCTCGCAATACAAGTAATGACGCCAAATATTCAAAGTAAAAATAATAGCAGCCAACCCCAAATCGTAAGTTGGATAATTCTTTTTATGCGGTTTTAGCTGTCTCAAGGCATAAGCTACTACTTTTCCCTCTTGCATCAGCACACAACCAAGACTCATTCATTGACGCGTCACTGTAAATTACAAACTCCTTTCTCGACTCCAGTTGTACTAAAATCGGGGCTTCTATCAACAATGTTTTCAGTTTCTCAAAACTCTGTTGGCACTTCTCGGTCAATTCAAACTTAACATCTTTGTGTAATAGTCTCGTCATCGGTGTAGCAATCATAGAGAACCCTTTAATGAACCATCTGTAGTAACCCACTAAACCCAAAAAGCTCCTAATCTCTAACATATTCCTCGGTGATTTCCACTCCACAATAGCCGAGATCTTACTCGGATCAACTCTAATTCCATCACCTGACACAATGTGTCCTAAGAATCTGACCTCTCGGAGCCAAATCTCACTCTTTCTAAATTTAGCTTACAACTACTTGTCTCTTAGAGTCTATAAAATAGTTCTCAGGTGCTCCGTGTGCTCATGCTCATCCCGAGAATAAATTAGTATGTCGTCAATAAAAATGACTACGAATTTATCTAAGTACGGTCGGAAGATATAGTTCATTAAATCCATAAAAACCGCACAAGCATTCGTTAAACCAAATGGCATGACAAGGAACTCGTTATGGCCATACCTCATCCAAAATGCAGTTTTCGACACATCTTGCTCTTTAACCCTCAATTGGTAATAGCCAGACCTTAGGTCTATCTTAGAGAACACCGTAGCTCCCTTCAATTGGTCAAACAAATCATCGATCCTTGGCAAAGGATACTTATTCTTCACTGTCACCTTGCTGAGCTCTCTGTAGTCTATACACAATCTCATCGACCCGTCTTTCTTCTTCACAAGAAGTACCGAAGCACCTCACGGTGAATAGCTTGGTCTTGCAAAACCCTTGTCTGTTAACTCTTGTAGCTGAACCTTCAACTCTTTTAACTCCAATGGTGCCATCCTATATGGGGCAACCAAAATAGGTGTTGTACTCGGAACTAACTCAATGCCAAATTTGACTTCTCTAACTGGAGGCAATCCGGGTAACTCTTCCGGAAACACATCTGGATACTAGCACACCACAGGCACTGATTCAATCTTTACCTCTGACTCTTGAGTATTCAACACAAAGGCGAGATATGACTCATACCCTTTTCTTAAGTATTTCTCAGCTACCATAGACGAAACCACTACAGGCATATTATCCTATTTACCTGATTCAATCCGAATGACATCTCCATTTTCACATCTCAATTCAATAAACTTACTACCACAACTTACCAAAAAATTATGAGTAGTAAACCAATCCATGCCAAGAATTAGGTCAAATTCATCAAACGGCAACAACATGAGATTTGCCGAAAAACAATGACCTCTAATTGTGAAGGACAATTCCTACACACTTTGTCAACTAGCACGTGTTTGCCTAACGGGTTTGACACTTTTATCACAAATTTTGTAGACTCGACAATCATATTCATGCTAGATACCAATTTCATGCAAATATAGGAATAGGTAGACCCCAGATCAATCAAAGCAACGACAGAGATATCATGAAGAGAAAAAGTACCCGTTATCACATCTAGAGATGATGCCTCTTCGCGAGCGCAAATGAAATAAGTCCTTGCAGGTGCTCTACCTTCTGATCTCATCGCAGAATCTCTAGGCGTACCTCTACTACTAGTCCCACTTCCGGGTTCCTTTTTGGTCTATCCCTCAGAGGTACATTGCTCGCTCTTACTTCTTATTTTCTGTCTTTCTCATCCCTGTCTCGGACATTTCGAATGAAGTGGTCTGGTGAACCACACTTGTAACAAATTTGATTGTTCCCCCAACACTCCTTAGTATGTTGTCTACCATAATTTGGACACTCTGGTTTATTTGACTTTGCATTCCCCACGCTCGCCATCGAGGTGGCTTGAACTCTCGAGCCCGAATATGTGTTACCTCAATCTCAGTATGAATATCCAGCTGAAGCAGTTGTCTGAGGGTTTGTTTTCTTAGACCTCTTTGATTGAGTTTGGAACGACTTACTCATCGGCCTCTTCCTTGCATCTCGGGCCTCAATCATAGCTTTTCTCCTTTCCTTATTCAACTCTTCAGCCTTGCAAGCTCTATCGACCAATACCAAGAATTCTTTCAATTCCAAGGTTCCAACTAGCAATCTAATACCCTCATTCAGCCCATCTTCGAACCTCTTGCACATAATAGCTTCCGTAGATACACACTCTTGAGCATACTTACTGAGCCTAACAAATTCGCGCTCATACTCTACCACAGTTATCTTGCCTTGTTTCAATTTAAGAAACTCTTTCCGTTTCTGGTCAACAAATCGTTGACTTATGTACTTCTTTCGAAACTCTTCTAAGAAGATGTCCCATGTCACTTTCTCTCTCGGTATTACAGATGTCAGCATTTTCCAACAGCGATATGCCGAGTCCCTTAGTAATGACACAGCACATTTTAAGCTCTCCTCAGGCATGCAAGAGAGTTCATCGAATACCCGCATAGAGTTCTCAAGCCAGAACTCTACTTTCTTAGGGTAATTGTTTATATTGGCTCTAAATTCTTCGGTCCCTTGATTTCGAATCTTATCGACTAGGGGTTTGGTCATTCTTACCAAATCTATACCTTGAGAAGCCACAGGGGCTGGCTGAGGTATAGGTGGGGGTAGAGGAGGTTGGGCATTAGCGTTTGCTTGTACAAACTCAGTGTACCAATTACTCATCATGTGAAGAAAGGCTTTCCAAGACTCTTTTCCTTGACCCAAAGTCTCGGGTCTACTTTCTACAGGCGCGGTCCCTTGCATTGGAGCCGGCGCATTACTAGCAGCGCATTACTAGCAACGTCATTAGCAGCAAATCGGTCAGGATCCATTTACTATACGAAAATCATAGTTTGAAATTGTCAGGAGTCACCACACTATAAATATATATTTATGGCATGTATAGCTAGACTCTCACACATGTTACGGTATTACGAGAACTGGCTAAACCATAGCTCTGATACCACTAAATGTAACACTCCTTACCCGTATTCAATGCCAAAATAGGGTACGAGGCATTATTGGGCTCACACGTAAGTAACTATGCAATACCGAGACATGACTTTCCACTTAAAATTAAAACTAATAAAAAAAACCTCTTAAATAAGCCTACGAGGCCTAATTCACACATTAGGAATAGTTCGAGATCAAATTAAACTCTTTTAAAGATCTCTAGAAGGACTTAGAAAATTTTCATTAAGCAGTCCATACGTCCGTGTGGAGGAAGGGACACGTCTGTGTGGCATATCACATGCTCGTGTTCCACACTCGTGTGGATTTTTTTTCAAATTGAACTTATAGGGGTTTTTACACGACCGAACACTTGCCCGTGTCCCTCACACGGCCACGACATGCCCGTGTGCAAAACCTTGGCATTTTGTTTCTGACGTCATCACCCCATAAATGTCACACGGCCAAGGCATACGCCTGTGTCCTTCGACTGTATAGCAAATTAAATTCCTAAATCAGGTGCAGACTTGACATAGCCCTGACACATGCATGTGTCTTAGGCCGTGTCTCCCACATGGTTGAGACACACGGCCATGTCTTTGCCCATGTAGTTACTACTGAGCATACTAACTTGCCATTCTAGCATGCAAGGGGACACACGGTCTAACCACACGCCCATGAGGCTAACCGTGTGTCACACATGGCCTAGACACACGCCTATGTGTCTACCCGTGTGGACAAGAACAAGGATAATTGCCAAGCTCTTTCTATCACCCCAACTCATGCAAACATAAATCACATCAAACCATCAACACATTCATGCATAATAAAACCAAGTAAATCAACCATTCAACTTGCACTTTCATGAATAACCTCAACATTTCATAGATTAATAAGAAAGAGCTGTCAACTATGGCATTATAGAAAAGAATTCATCTTTGAATGAGCCAACACATTTGGCCAAAACAATATGACATTCAACTAAGTCTAGTCCCTATACATGTCATACTCAAAATATTAAATCTAACTATACCAAGATGTGCTGATAGTATGGGTGATCTTATGATTATCTTTGTATCTCGAACTGGCTCTTCGACACTATAAAACAAGGGTAAAGAGAAGGGAGTAAGCTCTAAGCTTAGTAAGTCTATATGTAAATAATAAGCATTATATCACATGCTAATCAATCAAAAACATTACATACTATGTAAAAACAATTCGTATGCTCATAATCATGCTTACTCATTTCAACCCTTACCACATCCCAACCACATATCATAAACATTGCTCACATTTACTTGCACATATTCCCTGCACTTATCTCCACAAGGCCACATGAAATTTCACTTAGTTAAGTTTCTCGATGAACTGTTCAGAATGATACAAGATACCCGGTGGTTTAGCACACAGCTCACCATTAATCAATAATAGGGTGGTATCGCACACAGCCCACCAACAATGATAATTACGGTGGTATCGCACACAACCCCAAAATGGCACTATATATGATGGTATCGCATATAGCCCATCGTTACCCACCAACAATTACATATTTACGGATATTTATCCGTACCCATATTTCTATTCCGAAAGTTCATTCGAGGATTACCCATTTTCTACCATTTTCAATAAATCTCACCAATAAGCATTTACATCCACACAATGCATTAATAGGTAAAGCATACGTAATAAGGATGTATCATTTACACATAAACTTACATCGATGCAAAAATGTTTATTTGAGGTTTAGTCCGAAACCTTGCCTTTTTCCCGGTCAAGGTTGATTTCGCGTTCTTCTTAATCTATAATTATAAAATTTACTCATTTAATCACTACATAAATCAAAACACTTCAAAATTTCTACTTTGGTAAAAATTACCATTTTGCCCTTATACTTTGGAAAATTTAAGATTTTGCACCTAGGCTCGTAAATCATTTTTCATCAAATTTCCTCATTTAACAAGCCTAGATGAGCATTTTATTACTCTTTTAACAACTCACAATACCAATCATTTCATGCATTTACTACTCAATTTACAACCTTTACAAAAAGGTCCTTTTAGGTGTTTTCATGGAAACACCTTTCACAAAAGTTGTTATTTAGCAACCATAATTTATTTTCTTCCTTAAAAACTCAGCAAACAACATAATCACTCTCATGTCAAATATCTAAACTTTCTACCATTTTGTAAAATAGTCCCCTCATTAGCTAGCTTAAGCTTTAGGGGTTCCAAAAGTATAAAAATTATCAAAAATAACCATCAAGAACACTTACTAGTAAGGAGAATAAGTAGCTGAAATTTCAAGCTCCCAAGGCCCTCTCTTGAGTGTAAAAATCAGTGGAAGAAGAAGAGAAATGAAAAAGATGGTAGCTTTTTCTTTATTTTATTCATTTAGTCACCTAATGTCACCAAATATTGACCAAATTTTAATGTTGTTGTCCCTTTGGCCGGCCATCACCCTTAGGAAGGCCTAATTGCACTTTAAGGACCTCCAATTGATATTCTATATCTATTTGACACCTCTAGCTTGTAAAATAAAACTTTCACACTTTATGCGATTTAGTCTTTTTTCGTAATTAAGCATGAAATCACCAAAATTAAACACACCAAAATTTTCATACACTCTTATAATTATGTTATAACACATAAAATAATATTAAAACTAATTTATTTGGCCTCAAATTAGTGGTTTCGAAACCACTATTGACTAGCCCCAAAATCGGGCGGTTACACCCCAATCTAATGGGTAAGTTGAAAGCGTGAATCGTGAAATCAAAGGTATCCTTGAAAAGGCAGTATGCCCTAGTAGAAAAGATTTGTCTCGAAGGCTTGATGATGTTTTATGGGCCTATCGAACAACAATTAAGACACCGTTAGGAATAACTACTTATCGGTTAGTCTTTGGAAAGGCATGTCATTTGCCAATAGAGTTGGAGAATAAAGCTCACTAGGCCTTGAAGCAGTTAAACTTTGATCTTAAGCAAGCCGGTGAGATAAGGATGTTACAACTTGTTGAGTTGAAAAAATTGAGGTTGGTTTCCTAATAGAATGCCAAAATGTGTAAATAAAGATCAAAGAGATGGCATGATAGTCATATACAACCTCGCGAGTTTAAAGAAGGTCAGAAGGTTTTGTTGTTTAATTCAAGGTTGAAGTTATTTCCTAGGAAACTTAAATCCCGATGGAAAGGACCTTATACCATCTACAGAGTTTATCCTTACGGAGCTATTGAATTATCAACAATTGCAGAGGTACATTTAAAGTTAATGGTCAACGTCTCAAGCACTACCGGGATGGTGAAGTTGAGCGAGTTGAATCCTCGTTCAAATTAACAGGCCCTTAATTTTTCATGAACTCATTTTGTAAATAAATAAATAATTAGAACTTATTTTCTTAACTTATTACATTTAATTAAATCTGTCTAAGGAGATTGGAACTTAAGCGGGACCGCTGTGACCCCTCCAACCTTTTCTAGGAATTAATTTAATGTAATTTGTTAAGAAGAAATTTTCTAATTAAGATTTAAAAATTTTAAGTTTCATTTGTTCTGTTTAAATTTTAAATTTTTATGTTAATAAAGGGGGTCAAATTTGGCCCAAGTACTAATCAGTGTTTTTAGTAAGATACATTCTGAGTTTGAGGCACAAGACAACAAAAAGGAGGGAAAAATCCATGCCTTGTCGTCACACCCATTGCTTGCCGCCCAAGTAACCCTAATATAGCTAAATTTTTGCTACATGTTGCCCTAATTTTTCCCTATATAAACCCCTCTCCATTCTACTAATTTTCATATCCCTCAAAACAATTTGCTTACACCCTAAAAATCCCTAAATCTCTCTTTTTTGCCGTCAACCTCAAATCTCAAAAGAGACATTAGTTCTCTTCCCTTTTTGCCTAAATTCCTTATTACCACCGCAAAGAGATTGCCAAAGCACCAATGTTGCTATCGCATGTCGTCGCCGTCGCCACACCATTCTTGCCGTCATAAGATTTTTACCGTAGCAAGTTCTACCCACTTTGTCGATTTCTCTCTTGTGTAGAAACTTTGCCGAGTTTTCGGGAAAAGATACCATGTCTTGTAAAAGAACCAGATCTTCAAAGACTACTCCTGAAAACTCAATTTTGATCGATGAAGAAGTGAAAGAGTGATTTGATTCAATCTTCAAGCATCAACCTATGATGCAGGAAAAGTGTTTTGACTTGAAGAATAATGATTTGATGGTTGTTCCTATACTGGTTAGAAAGAAAATCAATGCTCTCAAGTGGGAACAACTTTGTGATGCTCATTCACTTCTCGATGATGAACTAGTTTGAGAATTCTATGCTAGTTTGACTACGCAAGATGCTACTAAAGTTATCTTTTGAAAGAAAAATGTACCTCTTACTTCTAAGTCCATCAATGATTTGTTTAATTTACCTGATGTTGAAGAATATGAGTACTACCCTATGATGAACAATATCAATTGGGATTTACTTCAACAAGTGCTTGATGTTGTGACAAATTCGGGATCCTAATAGATTATAAGAAAGTATGAGAGCCATTCTTATCGAAGAGAATACTTAAAACTAGTAGCAAAGTTATGGTTTTATTTCGTTTGCTACAGTTTTATACCTATCTCGATAGAACAAATGCTTTCGTTATATGCAATTTTGACAGAAAATTCCATTAATGTTGGGAAAATTATCCTTAAGGAGATTCACGATTGTGCTAAAAAGAAAGCAGGAAGTGCTTATTTCCCATCATCAATCACTTCATTTTGCTTAAAGGCCCGTGTTAAAACACAAGCAAATCTAAAGGGGCGATATGTTCAAGGATGCATTTCAAATTATGATCTTGAAAGATTAGTAAAGAGGGTGCATGAGCCGAATCAAGGCGAGCAAGAAGAGCCAGCTGAGCCGAATACCGAGAAGTCAACAGATGGAACTGAAACTGAAGCTAATTCAGTTATAGGCACTGAAGAGGAAGATCTGATAAGGAACTGAACATTCCTGAACCAATGGTTGAGCCAGAAGAAGAACCAGTCAAGCTAAGTGTTGAACCTGAATATACAACTCCCATGCCGACTTCCGCAAGTACTTCAAGGAAATCAGAGTTGTCAATTTTGATGGATATGTGCAAGTTCATGCACAATCAACAACAAACTTACTGGAAATATGCAAAAATTAGAGATGATTCAATTCGAAATACTTTTAAAAATATCTCTAATACTTTTGTTCTTGAGTTCCCAGGTGCTATCTTTGAGACATGGACAGAAGATACTGATGATGCAAGCGGAGATGGAGCTAAAGAAGACAAGGGGAATGAGTCAAAAAAATAAAAAGGGGGATTCTTGTCTTGTTATTTATTTAATTATTTTTAGGTCCTTAGGAATATATTTCTTTAGTAATTAGGATTTAATTTATGCAGAATAAAACATAGCAAGCATGAACAAACTTAACACTTCTCTAAAAAGAATAAGACTAAGTGATGTGGTAATGGGAATGAACATATCTAGGATTGTGTTATTAGGGAAGACTTGGTATTTAAGTAGTCTTAATGACTCACCTCTCTTTCTTTATAACCCTACCTGGTGTTCAGTTTTCATTCATTACTTTGTTCTTGCAGTGAGGACATTGCTTCTTTTTAAAGGGAGGTAAGGAAAATAAATTGCTCAAACTTTTAAATTTTTTCAAGTATGTTTCAATCATTTCTTTCATAAGTATGTTTTAATAAATGAATGTTTAGAGATATTTTTTGTTACTGAGATAGTTTGTATGCAAGTATGAATGATGATTTTACCTAAGTGAAAGAATGTTATCATGAAGACTAGAAGGCTTGTATGATCTTAGCCTTAGTAATGTTTGCCATGAAAACTTAGTTTCTTTTGAGATTAGACATGCATGAAGGTTTATATCTTTAGAATTGACTCAGTAACTTTCTTGAGGCGAAATCCTAGGGGATATAAAAATCTAAAATGATATAGGCACTATTTCTTTAGACCATTTGAGCCCTTTCAAGCCAACCCTATGATGTTAGACCCTTGAAACTGTAATTTTGAGCTTAAAGGCCTTTTTTTTTTGGCAATGAACCTACATTATAAGCCAATTACCATATTTTTAAAGTTATCGTAATTTTGTGAACCTATCTTAACTAAAGTTTTCTTGGGAATCAACATTTGAAGAAATTTTCATAGAGATGTATGTGCTCATGGTTAAAAAAAAAGAGCGAAGAAAAGTTTGCTCAGTCTCCAAAAAGGAAAATTGTATGAGCTTGAGTTTAAAATAATTTTGGGGGTGTTCCAAAGGTTCACTTAAAGAAAAAGGTTGTATTATGAGAAACCCAAGACAAAGTTAAAGGTTAAGATTTTTTTTACCAAAATGTCCCATCTCTTAAAATCCCTACCTTCAATCGAGCCCCATTACAACCTTATAAAAGACCTATTAATTTGATGATTATGTCACCTACATTAGTGGAGAGGAAGTCCTGAGTTCAAAATATGAAGATCATAAATAAGCCTTGTGTTAGGAAATTATGTTAAATGAATAATGTTATCTATAGCTGTGACATACATGCAAACTATGATTCATGTTGGCATATTTTGGAGCTTAGTATAATCTTAAGGAATGTTGTCGAAACCAATTTTTTTTTTTATGTTTTGGAAAAAATGGGGATTGACTTTGAAAAGAAAATGGAGTCGCCACCAATCCTTTTTGTTTAGGTGTGATCGGGTCACCTATAAAACATTTTATTTAATTTTAAAAGAAATTAATTTTGGTCTACGAATTCCAAGAAAAACGGGTTTGGGAGTCGGTTACGCATGAGGAAGGATTAGCGCCCTCGCCACGCCCAAAATTAATACCTAATTGATTAATTAATGTCCTAATGCCAAAAATTTGAAACAATTTTAAAATACAATTCCATTTTAAAAATTTAAATAACTCGAATTGGATATTGAGATTCTCTTGTTCCGAAGGAATAAAATATCACATCCAGCACGATAGGATATGGCGTTTCAAACCCTCAATGCCAAGATCCTCTCGTGATTTCTAAAGTTCATGCATTGAGGTTTTTGTAAGGATATTCAATTATTTGGACAAACGAAAAACTGAAGCCCAGCACGGTAGGGTACGATTTCTCGAATTTCCAAACACGAAATATTGCCTTATATTTTAGAAAACATGGACAAAATTTTAAAAGGATATTTAGTTATTTGCTCAAACAGAAAACCAAAACCCAGCATGATATGGCACGATTTCTCGAATTTCCAAACACAAAATATTGTCTTGTTTTTTAGAAAACATGGACAAAATTTTAAAAGGATATTTGGTTATTTGGTCAAACGGAAAACCAAAACTCAGCACGATAGGGCACGATTTCTCAAATTTTCAAACACGAAATATTACCTTATTTGGAAAAAATTTTGAATAAAATGGAGTAATTAAGCGAAATACGTTTTTATTTAAGGCGATGATTTATTAATAAAATATTACATCAACAAAATACAAGATACTGAATACTAAAAGAAATATTACGAGAAAATTACATGATATAGATATATCATTTAAATACTAACATTAATAATTAAAGAAAATGAAATAAATAAATAATGTAAGAAATAATTTGAAGTAAATAACATCTAAACAAGCTAAAATAAACAATATCTAATAACAATTCAAAAAAGAAAATGATTATACAAATTATTATGCAAGTAATAAAATAAATTAAACATAGGACCATATTGAAGTCAAAATAAAATTAGGGGGCTAAAATTACAATAAATTAAAAGATACGATCGAAATAGGATTAGAAAATAATGCGCTTAAGGCAAGAGGGATCATCGGGAAATTATCTCCTCTTTCCGAAACGGCGCCGTTTAACGTGGGGCTAAAATGGAAGAGAAATGAAATCATAAGGGCAAATTCGACAAATAATTAAAAAAATTGAATTAAAACAACCAAAAACACGGAAGGGCCTCGTGCGTAAATAAACCATTTTTGAAAACGCACAGACCCTCCTTCGGGTCGGGTCACGCGCACGGGCTGAGGTTAAACAATGCCGTTTTGACGATGATGGACTTGGTGCAAAACGCCACCATTTCATGGACGTATTTAAACCAGTTTTTTTTCAAAAATTTTCATTTCCCATTTCATTTCTCCAAAAACACCAAAAAACCTCAAATCCTTCTCTGCTCTCTCCGATTTTTGATGGGAGATCCGGTGAGATAGCGCCGGTGAAAGTTACCAAAATGCCTCTTTTTCGACCGATTAAACCCCTACAATGCCTTTTTCCCCTTTTATACCCAAGAGGGCCTTCGAAGATCACAAGAAAGATCGAAAACTTTTCGGCTTCCTCCCTTCTAGCGACTGACGAGGTAATGCTCCTCTCCCTTTCTCTCTTGATTTTCGAAAGTAAAAATAGAGACGAGAATGAAAATATATAAAAAGCAATGAAATGAAATGCAACCGAAAATCAAAATAAAAATGATACCTTTTTCTATTAATTTGATGAGTTCTATTTCAAACTTCTCCTTTTTTTTCTGCGTTCGTAAAACAGTGCTCGTAAAAAAATTACAAGAGTTTGATTGCTTTTTTACAGCCATCGAAATACAATTCTTTTATTTATTTATTTATTTATTGTATATTTTGCTGTTTCTCTACTATTGGTGGCCTTGTTTGCAGGTACGGAAGGCGCGAACGTGGCGTATGGAGGCATGTGGGGCGTGCGGAGGCACGATCAATGGTGTGCATGGAAGCGCACAGAGGAGGTCGCTGCATTGGAAAATTTCGAAGCTCCCTAGGGTTTTCTGATTGCTAAAATTATTGGGCTATTCGGGCCGTGTAATTGGATTGGACTTATTTAGTTCGGGCTAAAATCGGGTTTGGATGTAATGGGATATTTAATATATTGGGTTTGTAAAAAAAAAACTAGACTTTAATTATTTTTATATTTGGTTAATTGGTTTTTGAATGGGCCCGGGCAAAAATGGGCTCTTACAACTGCCTCTCTTTGCTCGTTTTCGTCTAACGAGAATGGAGTAAAGACTTCAAAAAAGGACCATTTTGGCCTGGCCTTCGAATCTTTGACTTCTTTTGGTGCCTTTCTTCTTCGAGTAGCTTCATTCCATCCCACTACATCTTCAGGGGTATAAGAACTAGCGCTTCGATCCAATTCAAGAAGATTAGACTTGTACCTTTAATCTGCTCCGTCGCAACTTCGGGGAGGTGAGACTTTCTATGGTAAATTCAATCTGACCTACTACAACTTCAGAGGTATAGAATTCATCATTTTAATCTGCTCCACTGCAACTTTAGGGAGATAGGATTAACTGTATCAGTCTGCTCCACTGGAACTTAGGGAGATAAGACTTGTGACTTCAACCTACTCCACTGCAACTTCAAGGAGATAAGGTTTGTTTTGATCTGCTCTACTGCAACTTCAGAGAGATAAGATCTGTAGTTTATAGCTTCAATCTATTCCACTGCAACTTCAGGGAAATAAGATTTGCTATCTTTAGTCTGCTCCACTACAACTTCAAGGAGATAAGACTTGTATGGTAAATTCAATCCGACCTACTGCAACTTCAGAGGTATAGGATTCATCGTTTTAATCTGCTCCACTGCAACTTCATGGTGATAGGATTAACTGTCTTCAATCTGCTCCACTGGAACTTAGGGAGATAAGACTTGTAACTTCAACTCGCTTCTCTCGCAACTTGGAGAGATAAGATCGTAATTTATAGCTTCAACTCATTCCACTTTGCAACTTCGTGGAAATAAGATTCGCTATCTTCAGTCTACTCCACTGCAACTTTAGAGAGATAAGACTTGTAAGGTAAATTCAATCCGACCTACTGCAACTTCAGAGGTATAGGATTCGTCGTTTTAATCCACTCCACTACAACTTCAGTGAGATAGGATTAACTGTCTTCAGCCTGCTTCACTGTAACTTCAGGGAGTTGTGACTTCAACCTGCTCCACTGCAACTTCAGGGAGATAAGGTTTGTTTTGATCTGCTCTACTGCAACTTTAGAAAGATAAGATCTATAGTTTATAGCTTCAATCTGTTCCACTACAACTTCAGGGAAATAAAGTTTGTTTTGATCTTTAGTCTGCTCCACTACAACTTTAAGGAGATAATACTTGTATGGTAAATTCAATCGACCTACTGCAACTTCAGAGGTATAGGATTCGTCATTTTAATCTGCTCCACTGCAACTTCAAGGAGATAGGATTAACTATCTTTAGTCTGCTCCACTGCAACTTCAGGAGATAAGACTTGTGACTTCAACCTGCTCCACTGCAACTTCAGGGAGATAAGGTTTGCCATGGTGGATTTGATATGACCTACTACAACTTCAGAGGTATGGGACCTATGGATTCGTCGATCTTGTTACACCTTCCTCTGGGGAACATGACCTGTAGAATCGATTTATGGATTTATGCTTATGCATAATGATTAGGATGCCATGAATGGAATGAATCAAATGCTCCTAGCTGGATGACATTTGCATGAATGCAGAATGCCATGAGAATGATCCTTTGTAGAATGACTAGGATGCAATGATTAGATTGAATCGAATGCTCCTAACTAAATGTGTTTTGCACGAATGCAGAATTTCATAAGAATGATCCCTTTTTAAACGCTTAGGATTGACATTGCTCATTGTCCTTCCAGGTTGTATCACTAACGTAACATCCTGTCTTCTTATTCAACTGACATTTTTGACAGAAATTCTGAAGAAATGGTCACTGTTTAGAGTTTCCTTCTCAAATATTTCCAACCCTTAGGCTTGGCGAATTCTAAATAAAAGTCTTGTTTCAGGTTCTCGTATTATTTAGAAGTTTCCAAAGTAATATGTGAAACCCCTTTTATGAAAGTATTATTAGTCCACTAATCGTTATTTCAATGCAAAATCCTTGAAAAAGATCATAGCAATGGACAAGAAGAAAATTAATTAAGAGCATAACTCGAAACAAATAAGTTAAGCAAAGATAGCAAATGCAATCAAGGAGGAAACTTATTGGTAGTGTATTTTGAAACAAATAAAACAATTAAAGATAACAAATTCAGAATGGGTAAGATGAAAACTACGTGCCCTAGATATCGCAGCCTGAGCTTCTCTATTTAAACTTCTTGAAGACTATTTTAAGCTCAATATGTGTTTAGGGGATCCGAGTACTTTGTCGATGCCCCAAGATGTAACATACTTACTCATTGTTAATTCAAGCATAGCAAAACTACTGTATTCCCCACTTTCGATCAAAATTTGAGCCGCCCTTTTCGAATTTTCAACTCAAATCCCCTTTGGTCTCAAAGCGCCCTTTGCGGGTTTTCGCCTTAGCCTCTCCTTTTTCTTTCTTCTTTTTTTGATGAAAAATTTTATTTTTTCCCTTTTTGATTTTATTTATGGTCTCAAGGCGCCCTTTGCAGGTTTTCACCTTGGCCTCTCATTTAAATGAAATCTGAACTTATTGGCCTGAACATGTCCTTGCCATCCATCTTGGTCAAAGTTAATGATCTTCCAAAACAATCCTTCTTCATTACATAAAGTTTTCCAAATTTGGCATTTACTTTCCTTTGAAGTCCTCTTGTATGAGAAGAATCCTTAATGCCAGGTCCCCATCATGAAATTCCCTTGAGCGAACCCTTTTTTATCATAAGCTCGTATCATTCAACCATGATGAATACTTTCAATCAAGCTAACTGGAGACATTCTGCTTCATCCGATTCTTAATTCAATCAAAGCTTAGAGAAAAGGAATCTTAACTTTCAACAATTGCTTCCCTTTCATAAACTAATGAGAAAAGATGTTGCCCTAGTGATGGTCCTAGCCAACGTTCAAGAAGCAAAGAAGGTAAATGGTAACTTCTCTATGCCAACCTTTACAAATCTCAGTCATTTTTCAAAAATTTTGAATAATTTTTGGCTACCTTTGCTGCACTAATATGGTGTCTGATCTTTGAACAAATTGTAAATTTTTGACATTGTGCAATTATGTTAGACATGTTTCTTTCTGGCATTCTTTACTGCAACTTTTTTTTTTTTTTGAATTTGAATTTGCATTTGAACTTAGATTTGAATTTGAACTTGAACTTGAATTTGGATTTGGATTTGGATTTGGACTTGGATTTGGATGTGGATTTACATTTGGATTTGAATTTGAATTTGAATTTGATAACCGCTGACTTTGTAACTTTGGCATATGAAGCGACCTTCACCCTCCTAGTGAAGTAATTGACAACCACGAAGATGAATTGGTGTTGGCTAGATGCTTTTGAAGAGATTGGCTTGATAACATCCATGCCCCACATATGGGAAGTCTGTGAAGAAATAGATGAGGCACGTAGGTCTTGTCTTCCTTAATTTGGCATTGACGGCATAACTAATGCAATTTCCCTTTCTTGGTAAACCAGTAGCCTGAACCTCTTGATTAGCCTGGCCATTGTAGAAGCATTAACACGGGTTCCTTAAACACCTTCATGGATCTTTTCTAAGATTTTTCCAACCTTAACAGCATACCCACGTTTCAGTAGATTGGCATGCCTTGATATGATCGTGCGAAAACATCTTTGAATTCTTGAAAATAGCTCAATGATGTCTCATTTTATTTCTGTAGTGAGCTAGGCTTCGATCTTTAACCCTTTCTTAAGCTTGCAACGTCCATTTACCTTTTGCAAGGTAGATTCTATTTTCATCTTGTTCTACCCTCCTTAACAAATCAAAAGATAGGCTACAATCTCTTTCATCTTCAATGTCCTTAGATCCCTTAGACCCATATCTCATTCAAAAAAGGAGTCAGTAACGTCACTCATGTCTTTGATATCTGGGTACCTAAGTACGAAGGCAAAAAATCAAAAGAATAAATGATTCTAAGGATGATTATTTGTATGACATAGTCATGAATAAAGAATGAAAGAATATTCTAAAAAACAAAAGAATGTATAATATGAAATGGAAAGAAAAAATATTAGCTTAAAAAATGCATTTTATTAAAATAAAAATTCTGGACACAAGCCTATTTTACAAAAAGATTCTTATTGCCTCTAGGCTCAAAACAACAATCATGTTTTGAATATTACTCTAGATTAGCTAAAAATACAGGGATCCCTTCCACAATCCATTGTTTAAAATCTTTCTAAGTATGTAAGGGCTTGGAAGCTTTTATTCCTTGATTCCCTCTTCGGATATGTCGTTAATGTTTGGATTCCCTAATATTCCTTCCAAGCCTTTGACTTCTTCAAGGAATTGAAACTCTTCTGCCTCCACTTTCAACTATCATATTCACTGCTTCATCTGAGTAATTAAGTTCTGAGGAGTCGTCAACTTTCACAATTCCCCTTTTAATGAGCCTTTCAACCAACTTTTTAAATGTAGTGTAGTTTTCAATTGAATGCCTGTTATTCCCGCGTGGTACTCGTATTGGGCATTCTTATTATACCCTTTCAGGTACGGAGGTTGCACAGGTTCCGAGTAGAACGGAGACACTACATGCAAATCAAAAAGATTCTGATACATCTTTTTATATGTTATCGGGATAGGTGTGAACTAGAGCCTTTTTGTATTTGGCCTCGAGTTGTATTCTTGCCTTGAAGAGCCATGATAGCTAGTGATTTCGGTCTTATGCATGCTTAGGATATTTACTTCATTTTCCTTGTTTCTCAAAGTTGATCTTTTGATGTTTTCTCCCGCGTCTATCTTTCCACTTCTTATACATTCTCAATTATCTCGCCGGACAATACCATATCTGAAAAGCTCATGGTGGCACTTCTCAACATATAGTTAATGAACGGAGCCTTCAGAGTATTGATAAAGAGCATCATGGTTTCTTTTTCCAATAGAGGTGGTTGGACTTGTATAGCGACTTCCCTCCATTTTTGGGCATACTGTCGGAAACTCTTATTTGTTATCTTCTCCATGTTTTGCAGAGTGATTCTATCAAGGGTCATATCTGTTACATGACTATACTGCTTCATGAAAGCTTGAGCTAAATCTCTCCATGAACTAATCCTGGTATGACCCAATTAGTTATACCATTTGGACGCTGCCTTAGTTAGACTGTCTTGGAAGCAGTGGATTAGTAATTGATCAGTGTTGACATGCCTAGTCATACGTCTGCAGAACATAGTGATATGAGCTTCGGGACAACTATTTTGGTTGTACTTCTCAAACTCTGGCATTTTGAATCTATGGGGAAGTACTAGGTCCGGAACCAAGCTTAGATCCTTAGCATCGATCCCTCTATAATTATCAGTGCTTTCCATTGCTCTGAATTTTTCTTCCAGCCATTTACATCAGTCTTCTAACTGCTTTGGGAGTTCCATTCTTGCTCCTTCTCTTTTCACTACATTATCTAGATCGGGAACAGCGAGATTGATAGGATTACCCCCGGATTAGAGCCTGACCCGGTTTGGGAATTTACCTGTATCGAAGCCCCAGCGTGAAACTGTTGGGGACCAATCGTGATAGATGGTCTTTGCAAGTATACCTTAGGTTATGTTTGTACATGTCATGGAGTAAAACCAGGGGGATATCGAGGATACTTAGTATTCTTCTCAGTATTAACCATGGGGCTTTTTCCTTTATCCATAAGCCCATTCAACAACTGCATCATCAGAGTCATTTGAGTCATCATGTTTCTCTGAGATTCCATCATTTTGTCCATCATGTCTTGTTGGATTTTAACCAGTTGCTTTTGCTTTTGTGCTTGCATCTGTTCTTGCATCTTCTTCTGCATTTGTTCCAACCTTTCTAGTATTTTATCCATTGCTTTAGTCTTTTTTCTTGTGTCGTAAGGATGCATATTTGGTAAGGTTTTTTCGGTTTCCAGGTTACTAAAATAATTTTTAATGAATTAGAGCCTTTCTACAAATTTTAATGCATATGATGCGATGTAATGCAAATGCATGAAATGCAATGCAAATGCATGCAAAAAAGAAAGAGAGGCATTGATTCTGAATTCAATTCCATTAGAAAAACTTTTCTAGAAAATAAATTCCTTTACATAAAACGGATTACATATACGGCTTTGTCTTCCTAGTCCAGGTGAAGACACCAATCCTTTTCTTCGTATCCAGATGTTATGATCGTGTCTTGCGTATTTCGAAAAGACGTCTCTATTATCTCTTTTTTGCTTGATCCGGGCCATGACCCATTGCTCACTTATCCCCGCGATGCTCGTTAGCTCCTTTAAGAAGGTCGAGACGTGACGGGTCTCGAATAGTCTTTGTCGGCTTGAATCATCGGGCAAAGTCTAGTATTCTTCTGCGGACTATCAACCTTTTCTCGTTGTTTACTTAGACTATATTCAAACGACCGTATTATAATCCACTTTATCAAGAAATCCATTTTCCCATGACAAGCTTTTCTATTTAGAAATCGAATATGAATCAACACCTCATTTCTATGATGATGAAATGCAATGTAGTCATAAACAAAAGAAAACATGTTAGTATCATATACAGATGGTAAAAATCAAATGAAACAGAAAATAGTCAAAAACCTATCCAGGTGACCACTAAGGTTCAACATAATTCTACCTAAAGTGGGCTCCTAGGGTTCACTATATGTGGTTTGGTTCTAAAATGAGGGTACCTGAACCAACAGATTCCTCAATCCTCACCCATTATAGGCTCATATGGGTCGAGTTCGGTTCAGGGGAATACATTTCCCTATGGCCATGCGGAGATGAAAATCTCACGAAGCACATAGGTATAGATGTATCTCGGAAGCAGTCCACTAGCCCATGCGGAGGTGAAAACCTCACGAAGGCATAGTTTCTCACTTCCACTTAAAAGGTGTAACCACGACGGTCATGCAATGCAATGCCAAAGTATTTTATGAGACTCGACATTATTGCAATCATAGCACCAACAAATGCATCAAAAGAAACATGATTTTTCAAAATAATTTTCCAAATTTTGAATCAAAAGGACAAAAATTAATCAATCTATGGCCTAACTCTCAACCAATCCCCAGTGGAGTCACTAAGCTGTCGAAACTATTTTTTTATGTTTTGGAAAAAACGGGGATCGACTTTAAAAAGAAAATGGAGTCGCCACCAATTCTATTTGTTTAGGTATGATCGGGTCACCTATAAAACATTTTATTTTATTTTAAAAGAAATTAATTTTGGTCTATGAATTCCAAGAAAAACGGGTTCGGGAGTTGGTTACGCACGAGGAAGGATTAGCGCCCTCGCCATGCCCAAATTGGTACCTAATTGATTAATTAATGTCCTAATGCCAAAAATTTGAAATGATTTTAAAATATAATTCCATTTTAAAAATTTTAAATAACTCGAATTAGATATTGAGATTCTCTTGATCCGAAGGAATAAAATATCACATCCATCACGATAGGATATTACGTTTCAAACCTTCGATGCCAAGATCCTCTCGTGATTTCCAAAGTTCATGCATTGAGATTTTTATAAGGATATTCAAGTATTTGGACAAACGAAAAATCGAAGCCCAGCACGGTAGGGTACGATTTCTCAGATTTCCAAACACGAAATATTGCCTTTTTTTTAGAAAACATGGACAAAATTTTAAAAGGATATTTAGTTATTTGGTCAAACGGAAAACCGAAACCCAGCACGATAGGGCATAATTTCTTGAATTTCCAAACACGAAATATTACCTTGTTTTTTAGAAAACATGGACAAAATTTTAAAAGGATGTTTGGTTATTTGGTGAAACGGAAATCCGAAACCCAGCACGATAGAGCACGATTTCTCGAATTTTCGAACACGAAATATTACCTTATTTGTAAAAACTTTTGAATAAAATGAAGTAATTAAACGAAATATGTTTTTATTTAAGACGACGATCTATTAATAAAACCATTACATCAACAAAATACAAGATAAGAATACTAAAAGAAATATTACGAGAAAATTACATGATATATATATATATATCATTCAAATACTAACATTAATAATTAAAGAAAATGAAATAAATAAATAATGTAAGAAATAATTTGAAGTAAATAACATCTAAACAAGCTAAAATAAACAATATCTAATATCAATTCAAAAAAGAAAATGATTATACAAATTATTATGCAAGTAATAAAATAAATTAAACATAGGACCATATTGAAGTCAAAATAAAATTAGGGGGCTAAAATCGTAATAAATTAAAAGATAAGATCGAAATAGGACTAGACAATAATGCGCTTAAGGCAAGAGGGATCATCGGGGAAATTATCCCCTCTTCCTGAGACGGCGCCGTTTAACGAGGGGCTAAAATAGAACAGAAATGAAATCATAGGGGCAAATTCGATAAATAATGAAAAAACTGAATTAAAACAACTGAAAAAGCGGAAGGGCCTCGCTCGTAAATAACCCATTTCTTAAAAAAGCGTGGACCCTCCTTATGGGTCGAGTTGCGTGCACGGGATGAGGTTAAACGATATCATTTTGACGATGATGGACTTGGTGCAAAACAGCACCGTTTCATGGTCGTATTTACACCGGTTTTTTTTCAAAAAATTTCATTTCCCATTTCATTTCTCCAAAAACACCAAAAAAACTCAAATCCTTCTCTGCTCTCTCCAATTTTTTGTGGGAGCTCCGGTGAGATTTCGACCATCCTCCGCCATCACCGGCCACCGTGTACCCCTACAGCGCCTTTTTCCCCTTTTATACCCAAGAGGGCCTTCGAAGATCACAAGAAAGACCGAAAACTTTTTGGCTTCCTCCCTTCCGGCGACCGACGAGGTAAGGCTCCTCTCCCTTTCTCTCTTGATTTTTGAAAGCAAAAACAGAGACGAGAATGAAAATATATAAAAAGCAACGAAAGGAAACGCAATCGAAAATCAAAATAAAAATGCAACCTTTTTCTATTGATTTGATGTGTTCTATTTCAAACTTCTCCTTTTTTTCTGCGTTCGTAAAACAGTGTTCATAAAAAAAATTACAAGAGTTTGATGGCTTTTTTATAGCCATTGAAATAAAATTCTTTTATTTTTTTGTATATTTTGTTGTTTCTCTACTATTAGTGGCCATGTTTGCAGGTACTGAAGGTGCAGACGTGGCATACGGAGGTGCGTAGGGCGTCTGGAGACATGAGCAGTGGTGTGCATGGAGGCACGCATGGGGGAGGCTGCTGCGACACTAGGAAATTCTGGAAGCTCCACTAGGGTTTTTTATTGCTAAAATTATTGGGCTATTAGGGCCGTGTAATTGGATTGGGCTTATTTAGTTCGGGCTAAAATCGAGTTTGGACGTAATGGGCTATTTAATATATTGGGTTTGTAAAAAAAAAAATGGACTTTAATTATTTTTATATTTGGTTAATTGGATTCTGAATGGGCTCGGGCGAAAATGGGCTCTTACAAATGTTTGCATTTGAATTACTTGTTAATAAAGAAGATCGATAAGAATGAAGTTATTAATGCATGATTATGGGACAAAGACTGATGTTGCTTACACAATTAGCAATTTTGCCTTAGCAAGACGTTTTCCTGTGCATAAACATTACTCGAGACGAGCAATGATTTAAGTTTGGGGGTGTGTAAACGGAAAAATATATAGGATTTTTCCTATGTAATTTATCACCTTTTTACTTAAATTTGTTGTTAAAACTAAGTAATTGTTTAATAAATTAATGAAATATGTGAAAGTATGAAATTAGGACATAGAAATTATCAAAATGTGATTTTATGCTTTATTATATAGTTTTCATGCAATAAATGGCTTATTTTATATTAATTTGAATATATTATATTTTTTAAGACATAAAGTGGGTCATGCATGATTAAATTAAATAATAAAATATAAAATTATATTTAATAATTCATTTTAAAATATTTCATTAATAATTTGGGTTTTAATTAATTAATTAAATTGGATAAATTTTATTCTTTGGTCCTCTAACTTGTTGATTTATTCTGGACAGGTCTGATAGCTTTGCTGGATTACAAAACCGTCCAAATTGGAGACCAAGTAAACCCGATATTCAGCTATAGATGGCTGTCCATTTAAACCATTCTTTGGTTTAATTACACAAGGTCCTTGTAGTGTTGAAGAAATTAGTCCTAAGATTTTCGATTGACCGAGTCTCAGTCCTGAGTTGTGTGGCATCCAAAATTGCATAAAATTCAAGAAAAAATCAAATCAAAAGACACTAAGCATGGCCGGCCACAATTTGAGGAGATTTGAAGAGGTTAACATCCACTATTTTTATAAAACTATCCCCCTCTCCTCACCTATAAATAAAACCCTCTCATTCCCTCATCCATCGTCCCTCAAGCATCCCTCAATCATTCCTTATTCATTCTCATTATTCATCATTCTCTCTTCTCTCTCTTCTCTCCAAATTCTCTTAGCCTTTTCCATTCCCATGCCTAGTTTGATCTATTCATAGAGATTTTATCAATTAAGCCTCTTAAAGAACCCTTGGTTGGCCACCTTGGAGAGCCATTAGCAAAGGAGCAAAGCAAAGGAACAAATGAGCCTCGTCAGTCAGAGTCTTGGGTGACGGCCACTCTGAATTGGATTTAATCTTTATTTTCTTTAATTTAATCTAAAGATGTTTGCTATGTGCTCTTTGTTCTTGTTTACAACAATGTTAGCTTAATTTTATTTAAGCTAGGATGATTGCTTTGATTAAATAATATTTATTTGATTCATGCTTATAATGTTTGTGCCTCAATCGATCATGTTTTCTGTAACACCCCCAAACCCGGCCCACGAGCCCTGACCGGATCTGGTTATGTCACTGCGGAAAGACGGTTAAAAATCTTTTTGACTTTAGAATAAAACATGAAAATTTGGTTAACTTTTGAAAACCATGTCCGTTTAAAATTATAAATAAAACTTTGTTATTATAAAATGTCCATATTAAAACTTTAGTATATAAATATATATATCTTGAATAAATAGATTGCTAAAAATAAAGTAAAATCATCTTTATATAGTAATTTAATTTTAATCTAACCACATTTAAAATAATACCAAAAATAGTAATAAGGCCCTTATTACAACCGTTATTTAAACAAAATACTTAATATCAAAATTTCATAAAACAATCAAAATCTCTTCTTCTGCATGGCCACCTCGTATCCACTCCAACCCGGTCCAAGCTCATGAATTACCTAAAATGGTTAAGAAAAATTGGGTGAGTCCACAGACTCAGTGCATAATCATCACACATGCCTCCACATATAGGCTTGGCCCATTTCCACACAGATCATACAAATAAATATGCAATTACGAAACCCAACCCAACCTAAGTCCATCCGTTACACCAACCTTAGCAGACTCCCTGCTCAAGGCCGTGGCTAATCCACCGATCACAACCGAGTGATCTCACAAATCTTACCTCGGCAGACCTGCTGCACAAGGCCGTGGCTGAGCCACCGATCACATCAGTGATCCTCACGTTAATCTGACTACGGTAATGCACACAGCCCTCAACCGCCGAGATGGGCACCTAGCCAACATCTCCCTTGATGAAGCACACAGCTAATCATCAAGCGCTAATGTAGCACGAGGCTAACATTAGACCACGTACATAAATATGTACACCCATCCTTCCTTGATCAAATCCAAGCCCCAAGCATATATGTTAATGTATCTTATCAAATCAACATGTAGAATGAATATACATCACATGCTCATTATCATATCACACAGGCACCATAAATAATTTAATATCACATATTACTGACCTGTTAACCGAATACCCCAAACGTGGGTATCCACCACTTTAGCCTTTATTGTCGGCTATCCCATATCATACACCAAGTATATGTACATATATATCAATACACAAAATAGGAGAAACAGTGCGATAATTACGCACCTGATTATCACACTCGATTAAAACCCAAACCCACGTCTAACGATTTGCACCTTTGCGATTGTAGAACTTCTTCCTACACCACCTAAGTCAGAATCGGCTAACATAATATACCAAAATGGCCTATGGCTGAATGTAACCAACTCCCTTACCTAATCTTTCCAAAACCCGAAATACCTGCTTGCTCCTTGAGATCATCAAAGTCCCTATTTGCCATTGTTAGTATCATTATACACAATAATCAAGAAAGATGGCTCTTGGCTGAATAGTACATATCACCTTACCTTAATCTCTGCAAATCCCGAAAGACTCCTCTTGGTTCGGCCACAAGACTAAAAGGGGTTAGATTTTGGTTTCGACTAACCAATGATAAATAAAAGAAGAGCAACGTTAAAGAGTTTCTTACCACACTATCAGAACCGATCGAATTGCTTGCATCCAAAGTCTCCTTGAACATTGAGAGATTCAGGTATGGCTTTAAAGGTAATGAGATATTCGGCTCTTGAAAACAACAATGGTAAAGGAAGGATGCTTGATGAGGCTTACTTAGAAATTGACTAATGCTCTTAAGAGGTATTCGCTATACCGGAGAATTAGTAGAAATTAAGGTTTGAAGAAAAGAAAAGAGTAGGGAGAGAAGTTAGGAGAATTTGACTAATCACTAAATAAAAGAAGAAGCTTGGAATGAAGGGTGTAGATTCGACAAAAGGAAGAATATTCATGTAACTATAATTCGGCACTTAGTACCCCCACATTGCGAAATCAAAACACCACCAAAAGACTTTTGGCGGCCACTATTTCCTTTTAATCATATCCCAAGTTAATCTCTAATTTACCTCTTCCACATCCATTAAAAAGAATTTAAAAAAAAAACAAATCTTTATCCCTTATCACCTCTTCAAATAAATAATAAAATAAAAGAAACCATGTGCTCATCAATTTCTTCGGTAGAATTTTAAAGAAAAACAAAATCACTTGATCCTTATCCCAATTGAAGATCCCATGTGCGGGCCAATTCCTTCTCTCCTTTTCACACCAAACATTGAAAAAAAAAACCCAAGCTGCAGCTTCTATGGTTCGAACATGGGACTGTTGGGACAAGCGACGAGTAACGCCTGTGCCACTTTCGGCCAAAGCGTTATTTTGTAACATAAATTCGCCATATTTTCTTTTAAGCTATCCTTCCTTAGTTCCTTCCTCTTTAACGCCAAAAACAAAAATAAAATACCCATTTCTTTGCTCACGCCACTCGAACCTAGGACCATTTGGAACCACCACACACGCCAACCGCTTTGCCAAGGCGCCGTTTGTGTCATAGACTCGCCCCAACTTCTCTTAAGGCCTCCTTCACTAGCTCTCTTGTCTCAAGGCCAAAAACCAAAATAAAACGCACCCTTTGCAGCCTCCAAGATTTGAACCCCTATGCTCGAGGCGTCCCCCAAAGCCCCTTAAGTGGCGCATGGAAGCCACTTTACCAAGGCCAACTCTTGTGTCCAAAAATGCCGAAAATTACTCTTAAGGCCTCCTTAGCCCAATTCCCCTTTTACACTTAAAAAAAAATAAAATTTCCCCTATAGCTCGGGCCTTCCCTTAACTTATCACTAGCACCCAAAATACCTCAATTAACACCATGATGACCACACTTATGCAAAATAATTTAATAAAATTTTACCCCTATTTCAGGATATTACAATTCTACCCCCTTAAAATAATTTTATCCTCGAAATTACTTACTATCGTTCAGTCGTGCATCCGTAACTCATCATACTACGCTACTGCTGCACACTCTGATCTTAAGAACTATCATGCTTCCTAGACACATTCTCTAAGTTCATAATCAAAGTTCCATACACTTTACTAGCAACATAAGAACAAACTAACTTAACCACAAACAAGACAATAGAGAGTATTCTAGAAATAAGAAACTTACCCGTTGTCACCTCTGGCACATCTTCCCCCTCACGACGGCCGACTACATAAACCAACATTGGCTGCCTTGCATCTGCACCTTCAGCCTCTCTGTTTGGTGCTCCACTACCTCGGCCTGAACCATTTCCTCCATGGTTCGGACCACGATCTCTTGTCGCTTGCTGACCATCTCTACTCGGCTACACATAACCTTGGCCTATTGTCCGATCCCTATTCGGATCTTGAGGACAGTCTTTAATCAGGTGAGACTTAGACTTACACCTGAAACATTCCCGTTCCCGGTTCCAGCACTTGCCAATATGATACCTTCCACACTGAGCACACGGACGATCCAGATTTTCTGTAGCTGGCTTAGCAACTCGAATAGAATTTTTACCCCTCGGTCTTTTCTGAAGACCCTCAGATGATTCAGATGATCCAAAATTCCTCCTATCCCGATTCCTATCATTATCTCTGTTCTACCTCACAGAGTTCTTAATTCCCTCAGCTACCTTAGCTTTTTCAACTAACATAGCGAACTCCCGTTCCTGGTGAGGAGCTATCAACAGTCTCAGGTTATCCCTTAATCCGTCCTCAAACCGGACACATCGTTCATGTTCCGTAGCAACTACTCCTCGAGCATATCGGCTTAACCTTAGGAATTCAGCCTCGTATTCTGCTACGGACTTGTTCACTTGAACCAGCCCCAGAAATGCCTTCCTCTGCGCATCAATGTGGTGAGTATCGACATACTTCTTCTAGCATGCCGCCTTAACGTACTCCCAGGTGAGATCCTCAGCTGTGGCACCATCCCGAACAGTCAACCACCGTTGATACGCTTCATCGCGTAACAGTGCCACCATTCCTTTCAACTTCTCCTCAGGGGTCAGATCAAGCTCATCCATGATGCGCTCCGTTGCTTCCAACCAGTACTCAGCTGTACTGGGTGCTACTCTCGATACTCCACGGAACATTTCAGCTCCATTAGCTCGGAGTCGCTCAGGCACAGACTTTTCGATTTCCTGAATTTCCACCTGCACCAGCCACCAATTCCAAAACTTCGCGACCTGACTGCGACACGAAGATCTTCCCGTCTGAGCCTGCTGCTCAACATTAACAGCTGGGTGTGGTGGTGGCAATGGTACTTCATTATCTGATCCTTGACCCGATCTAACGGGTTCCGACCTAGTCATTCTTCCTCTATCTCTTCCACGACGACCACGTCCTCTAGAGCTCATTTCTAGCGTCGAGATCTGATTAAGAAGTTTTATGTATTAGTACTTTGATTTCACTTGTTTACTCGCGAAGAAATTTTATGACAAGAGTTTTAGGGGTGGTTTTTTCCGTATTCATACATGCACACAGTCTTTCCATTCATTCATTCATCAATCAAACAAGTATGAACTTTCGTTCATTCAGAGAAACGTTGTAGTTTTCATCGTTGTTGCTTTTCCACTACCCAGGGGTATTTTCGTAATTTTATCCTACAGGGGTATTTTCGTAATTTTTCAAAAGTTCTTTGGTGATTTCATCAAAAAGTATTTTGGTAATTTCAAAGTCTTGGGGTAATTTGGAAAAATTTTGAAATCTGGGGGTATTTCAGTAATTTTTGACCTCAAGGGTATTTCGTTAATTTTTCATAAACTGGGGTAAATTTGTAAAATTTTAATAAATCAGGGACATAGAAAGTTGTAAAACTTTGAGGATTCTTTTTGAGAATTGTACTTTTCAAAACGATGATGTTGCAAAAATTTTGGAAACCGGGGTCATTTTTTGTAATTTTCACAAATCAGAAATTTTTCGGGAAATTTTTGTAAAAAAATGGTTTTCACAAATTTAAAAGAAAGTTTTAAGAATTTTTTAAAAAAACTAGAGTTTTGTTTTTTTTTTAAATGGCTAGTTCCCTTTTTGGGTTTTAATTATCGGGTTTGGCAGTGAGTAAGTCCTCTTGGTTAAGGAGCAGTAGCTACGCACTGGTAGGATTCGAGTGGAGAGGAGGTGAGTCACTTGATCGCTTAAATACCAAGCTCCCACCGAATACCAATCCTAGACATGCGCACAATGGTTGCCACACCTTAACTTGGCGACTTCTCGCATGAGTTTGTTTAATAGTCCTTAAGTCTTATGCTTGTGTTTGAGTAGACTAGTCCTGGGTTCAACAGATCCTAGTTCACTAATCTACGTTCCCATAAAAGCCCATAATATTCACATATAAATCACTTCAACAAATAGAGGTACTTACGGTGGATCATGGTCTGAGATACATACAGTGCCATGCGAAAACACGAAAAATTTTATGAAAGCCCAAATCTTTGAAAAGCCCATAAAAATGTTTTGGGCCCAAAACCCTCAAAGTTGAGTTTTGAACCAGCTCGATACCAATTTGTAACACCCCAAACCCGGCCCACGAGCCCTGACCGGATCTGGTTATGTCACTGCGGAAAGACGGTTAAAAATCTTTTGACTTTAGAATAAAACATGAAAATTTGGTTAACTTTTGAAAACCATGTCCGTTTAAAATTATAAATAAAACTTTGTTATTATAAAATGTCCATATTAAAACTTTAGTATATAAATATATATATCTTGAATAAATAGATTGCTAAAAATAAAGTAAAATCATCTTTATATAGTAATTTAATTTTAATCTAACCACAATTAAAATAATACCAAAAATAGTAATAAGGCCCTTATTACAACCGTTATTTAAACAAAATACTTAATATCAAAATTTCATAAAATAATCAAAATCTCTTCTTCGCATGGCCACCTCATATCCACTCCAACCCGGTCCAAGCTCATGAATTACCGAAATGGTTAAGAAAATTGGGTGAGTCCACAGACTCGGTGCATAATCATCACACATGCCTCCACATATAGGCTTGGCCCATATCCACACAGATCATACAAATAAATATGCAATTCTGAAACCCAACCCAACCTAAGTCCATCCGTTACACCAACCTTAGCAGACTCCCTGCTCAAGGTGTGGCTAATCCACCGATCACAACCGAAAGTGATCCCACATATCTTACCTCGGCGGACTGCTTTGCACAAGGCCGTGGTGAGCCACCGATCACATCAGTGCTCCTCACATTAATCGACTACGGTGATGCACACCCTCAACCGCCGAGATGGGCACCTAGCCAACATCTCCCTTGATGAAGCACACAGCTAATCATCAAGCGCTAATGTAGCACGAGACTAACATTAGACCACGTACATAAATATGTACACCCATCCTTCCTTGATCAAATCCAAGCCCCAAGCATATATGTTAATGTATCTTATCAAATCAACATGTAGAATGAATATACATCACATGCTCAATATCATATCACACAGGCATCATAAATAATTTAATATCACATATTACTGACATGTTAACCGAATACCCCAAACGTGGGTATCCACCACTTTAGCCTTTATTTCCGGCTATCCCACATCATACACCAAGTATATGTACATATATATCAATACACAAAACAGGAGAAACAGTGCGATAATTATGCACCTTATTATCACACTCGATTAAAACCCAAACCCACGTCTAACGATTTGGACCTTTGCGATTGTAGAACTTCTTCCTACACCACCTAAGTCAGAATCGGCTAACATAATATACCAAAATAGCCTATGGCCGAATGTAACCAACTCCCTTACCTAATCTTTCCAAAACCCGAAATACCTGCTTGCTCCTTGAGACTGTCAAAGTCCCTATTTGCCATTGTTAGTATCGGCTATACACAATAATCAAGAAAGATGGCTCTTGGCCGAATAGTACATATCACCTTACCTTAATCTCTGCAAATCCCGAAAGACTCCTCTTGGTTCGGCCACAAGACTAAAAGGGTTAGATTTTGGTTTTGACTAACCAAGGATAAATAAAAGAAGAACAACGTTAAAGAGTTTCTTACCACACTATAGGAACCGATCGAATTGCTTGCATCCAAGGTCTCTTTGAACATTGAGAGATTCGACTATGGCTTTAAAGGTAATGAGATATTCGGCTCTTGAAAACAACAATGGTAAAGGAAGGATGCTTGATGAGGCTTACTTAGAAATTCGGCTAATGCTCTTAAGAGGTATTCGGCTATACCAGAGAATTAGTAGAAATTAAGGTTTGAAGAAAAGAAAGAGTAGGAGAGAAGTTAGGAGAATTTCGGCTAATCACTAAATAAAAGAAGAAGCTTGGAACGAAGGGTGTAGATTCGGCAAAAGGAAGAATATTCATGTAACTATAATTCGGCACTTAGTACCCCCTCCACATTGCCGAAATCAAAACACCACCAAAAGACTTTTGGCCGGCCACTATTTCCTTTTTAATCATATCCCAAGTTAATCTCCTAATTTACCTCTTCCACATCCATTAAAAAGAATTTAAAAAAAAAAACAAATCCTTATCCCTTATCACCTCTTCAAATAAATAATAAAAATAAAAGAAACCATGTGCTCATCAATTTCTTCCAAATTAATTTTAAAGAAAAACAAAATCACTTGATCCTTATCCCAATTGAAGATCCCATATGCAGGCCAATTCCTTCTCTCCTTTTCACGCCAAAGATTGAAAAATAAAACCCCAAACTGCAGACTTCTATGGTTCGAACATGGGACTGTTGGGACAAGCGACTGTAATGCCCTGTGCCACTCGGCCAAAGCATTATTTTGTAACATAAATTCGCCATATTTTCTTTTAAGCTATCCTTCCTTAGTTCCTTCCTCTTTAACGCCAAAAACAAAAATAAAATACCCATTTGCTGCTCACGCCACTCGAACCTAGGACCAGCTGGAACCACCACACGCTGCCAACCGCTTTGCCAAGGCGCCGTTTGTGTCATAGACTCGCCCCAACTTCTCTTAAGGCCTCCTTCACTAGCTCTCTTGTCTCAAGGCCAAAAACCAAAATAAAACGCACCCTTTGCAGCCCCCAAGATTTGAACCCCTATGCTCGAGGCGTCCCCCAAAGCCCCTTAAGTGGCGCATGGAAGCCACTTTACCAAGGCCAACCCTTGTGTCCAAAAATGCCGAAAATTACTCTTAAGGCCTCCTTAGCCCAATTCCCCTTTTACACTTAAAAAAATAAAATTTCCCTATAGCTCGGGCCTTCCCTTAACTTATCACTAGCACCCAAAATACTTCAATTAACACCATGATGACCACACTTATGCAAAATAATTTAATAAAATTTTACCCCTATTTCAGGATATTACAATTCTACCCCCTTAAAATAATTTTGTCCTCGAAATTACTTACTATCGTTCAGTCGTGCATCCGTAACTCATCATACTACGCTACTGCTGCGCACTCTGATCTTAAGAACTATCATGCTTCCTAGACACATTCTCTAAGTTCATAATCAAAGTTCCATACACTTTACTAGCAACATAAGAACAAACTAACTTAACCACAAACAAGACAATAGAGAGTATTCTAGAAATAAGAAACTTACCCGTTGTCACCTCTGGCACCCAAAATACCTCAATTAACACCATGATGACCACACTTATGCAAAATAATTTAATAAAATTTTACCCCTATTTCAGGATATTACATTTTCAGTTAAAATCAAGTCTGTATTTCGTTCATACGTGATTGAAATGCACCTGAATTAGCTGAGCGATTCTAACCAAACAACGGTTAATGGACACATAATTGAAATGTGCATGCTCAATTTAGATACTGACCCGATTAAATTGTAGGTTGCATAACAACTCTGACCAAGCTCTGTTATCTGCATAGTTTTCAGATTTGTGTGATTAAACTATTTCAAACCTGACACGTACTTGTTACCTCACACGAATGCTAAGAAACGCTTAGTAAATAAGGATCAGTAAAATACGTATTTACTAAGTAAAGGATTTCGAAAGAACCTAATGTGGTTTCCAAACTCATGAAAGATCGAGTTTCCATGGAATGTTTTTCCGAATGTTATTAAGCATGTTGATAATAAATTGAGTTTAATTAAAGTAATTGTCCTAGTTTATTTATGTTATAATTGTTGCAAATTGTGTTTAATTTTACTAAAATCTATTTCATTCATACAATTTGCATACTTAGGATAATTTGCATTAGGGATCATTGCATTTAGTTTAATATATTTTAATCACCACTTCTCAATTATATTGTGTTTTTATTTACTAAATTGTTAATATAATTTTACAAATTAAGTGACTTAGCACAAATACAATCCCTGTGGAGACGATAACTCGATACTTACTTATTACTTGATAACGACTATGTACACTTGCACAAACCTACGCGTTACAGTTTCACCTCCCACTGAATCCCTTTTTCTGTATCGTGCTTGTAACAACCCATTTTTCAGTGGTGACGGAATAGTGGTTTTGGGACTACAAATTTTCTTCGTGTCGGCCTTTAATTATTATTTATAGAATATTTACGGAGTCATTAGATTCGTATCAAAATTTGGTTAAAAAATTTTAATGTTTAGATAGCTAATTAAGGAAAATGACTAAATTGTAAAAGGTGCAAATCTTATTAATTATTTCATTTGGATGATTTAATGGCTTAATTATTAAATGTGGGGGCCAATAAGGCAATTAGACCTTATGTTAATTAAGCGGACGGTCTAGTATGGTTTTTAATGAAATTTTGGTTGATTGTAAAGGGTAAAAAGGTAAATAATCATTAAATAAACAAAAAGCAAAACATGAAATTATCATCTTCTTCTTTAATTTTCATGTTAAAACTGAATGGCCATGGTTTCTTAACCTTGGAGAATTAGCCAAGTTCAAAACATTGCATGTGTGTGATTTCTTTATCTATTTCTTATAATTTTTATGTTTTTGAGATAGTTGTAACTAGGTCCAACTAGCCCGTACGTTCGTTTTTGAATCTGTTAAAAATTTTACAAGTTTCCATTGATGAATCTTGAATGTTTTTTTATGATAATTATGTGTTTGAAGCTTTAATTGTGGTATTTGGTTTTGTTTTTTTTTTTTTGTGAAGTGATTTTTATTAGATTTTGATTTAAGGATTAAATTATTAAAATATTAAAATTATATGGTTTATTGGTGATTAAGAGGTGTTTTGTGGACTTTTTAAGGTCCTAGAATATTCAACTATAATCAAATTTCTAAAAAATGGTCAAATTGATTATTTTCGGGTTAATGGACTAAATTGCATAAGTTGTAAAAGTTTGGGGCAATTGTGCAAATTTTGAAAATAAAAGGGTATAAAATGTAGAATAAATTGGAACATGAATTGTAAGCTAATAATTGATAAATTCTACATTTTAGATCAAGACCCTATTGATTTATGTGGAAAAGGAAAAATTGTAAAATAACCCCTAAACTTCTGCAACTATTACAACTCAATTCAGGTAAGTTCGTACAGATTGTAATTTACTATTTATATGAATTGTATGATGACTTGATATGAAATAGTGGATATAAATTATACTATTAATGATGTAAGTTGTTTAGGAAAATGTTATTGATATCGATGATTGAGCCGAATGAACGCAAGATAAAGTACAATTGAACGATGGAGTATTAGGCGAATTTGGAATGAAGATTGATGGGGAGAGCTTTATACAGTTTACTAAGTATATTGAGGTTTAGCATTTCTTGTGAACTCTCATGTTATACTACCTTGATTTGGCATGTTATAGGGGTGGATGTATAGCCTACGGGCTAGGCACTTAGTGCCATGGCATGTTATCGGATGGATTAGCTTTTATGAGCATTTGGCATGTTTTCGGTTGGATTAGCTCTTATAAGCATTTGGCGTGTTTTTAGTTGGATTGCTTGTGTACTCGTATATGTAAGTCACTCATCAGATCGTAAATTGTTGTATTACAACTTATTTAATGATTTTGAATGGCATGGCATGTATTTGATATCTTGAATTGACTTCGTTATGAATATATAAGTTTTCCCGAAAATTACCATTTGAGCTTTGAATTGAATTATGCAATTCGCCAATTCTGACTTTGTGAAAGATAGGAAACACTTGTTGTTGAGATATTTTTTATTGAATTGCTATATTTAATTCGGTAAGATTTATCGATCTTTACGTCGAACTTACTAAGCTTCAATAAGCTTACTTGTGTTAATGTTTGGTTCTTGTAAATACTTTTGAAGGTTGGACGATTGGATCAGCACTTAAGTCACACTATCCATCTACTTTCGGTAGATTATGAATGTTTATTTTGGATTATATGGCATGTAATAGGCTTGTTTTGTCATTACTTTTGTTTTGGTATGTATATTTGTAAAGAGTGATCCTAAGAACAAGTTGGTAACATGAGCATCACTATATGATCTTGATGGTTATTTGGAAAATGTTTAGATAATGACTTGCTATGGATTATAAATGATGGAAGATGGCTTTGATAGAAACTTTTAGTATATGTATGACTAAAATGTCTATTTGAATTGTTGTGATTTGAGGTGCCTATGATATGTATATTGGTTAGAAATTAGTTGTGTCAATTGACATGTTTTGCTTGATGATTTATATTGTTGTATAAGTGTGTATACTTGTGCTACCAATGAAGGTACATTGGTTAGGCACCTAAGATGGTTGAAATAGCTTGATTTGAGCTTGTTTGATGTCATTTTGAATAGGTCTAAAAGTAGGTAAATGTGTTACCTAGTGTCTAAGAAATCTTGAAATGGTAAACTTGACATTAAGGTTCATTTAGGTGCACACGGCCTGGGACACACTCGTGCCACTTGACACACGACTGTGTGTATTAAGTCAGTGTGTTACACGGCCTACAACACGACCGTGTGTCACAAGTCAGAGAGTTACATGGTCTGGCACACAGCCTGCGACACAGCTGTGTGGCCTAACTCTAGTGAGTTATAGAAGTAGGGACACGGGCTGGGACACGGCCATGTGTCCCTATTTCGAAAATTACATAGCCTGAGGCATTTCACATGGCCGTATGTCTCCTATTTTTGAAATTTTTCATATTTTCCTAAAATTTTTGACTTATTTTAAATTAGTCCTGAATTTCTTATAAGCTACTTTTAGGGCCTCAAAGCTCGATTTAGGGACCAAATGCTTATGTTTGATATATTAGGAATAAGATTAAATTATTGATTGTTATTATGATAAACTTTTTTTGATTGATCGGTAATGCTCTGTAACTCTAATCCTACGACGAAAATGGGTTAGGGGTGTTACAATGCTGAACGAGTACGATATTGCCCCCAGACAGTTGGCTGGTTCATCCTAGTGGATTATGGTTGCTTATTTCATCGATCGTAGTCTAAGAAACAATTTTACCAATTAAAGGTTAGCACCTGATATGCCATTGTTGGAATGGTGCACTTTAGTATTCGCTAGCTAAGTGGCACTTGATCACCCAACTTTCCTAAGTTTTCCTTTTAGACATCTAAAATAAAAAATCACAAATTGAGCATTGCCGTTATTAACCATTGTTATTATATACTTGTAAGCACACAATTTTGCCCGGGCCCATGTGACAAAACAAAATAAAAAAATAAAACAAAAAATAATAAATATGCAGTCCATTTTACAAACCAAGACAGATCCACTAAACCCAATTTTAAACCTAAACCAGTGGCCCACTTACACCCCAACTAGACCCACTATAGAAAACAAAGTTCGGACAGCCCAAATGGCCCAGAAGCTAAACAGAATCAGCAATGGCCAAGGGTTTCTGAAACCCTAGGCGCCGCTTCAGCAGGAGTCCAACAGTCACGCCGCAACCTCGCCCCGCAACCCTTGGTCATGCCACCGTCAACACGCACGAACCTCGCCTGGTCATCACCGCGAGATCTCCGTCTTCTACCTGCAAGAAAGGAAAGAAACCAAGCAGCAAACAAGGAAACAAATCGGAAGATAGGATTTTCATTTTTTATTTTTGGGATTATAAAAAACCCCAATCAAATTTGTAAAAGGGGGGAAAAATACAAGATACAGAAAAAAATAGATAAGCATATATTAAAAAAACAGAAATATAAAAATCAAACAGAAGGTGATTTTTTTTTTACTTTTGTATTTGCGTTTTTTTTAGTTTCTTTTAGATACATACAAACAGCACCCATCCCAATAATAAAAAATAGAAATTATTATACCCTTTGATCGGCGTTAAACAACGAGGGTGTTTGGGCTTTCAACTGCCATTGGAGTAGGCGCGTATTGCGGTGTGCGATGGCACATCGGAGCGGAGTCCAGGCCAAAGGCCAATGGACTGAGAGGATTTTAAAACAGTTTCAAAGTTTTTTTTTTTTTAAAACAGTCTAAAGAATGATTTTTTTAACCGGTTTTTGACTTATAAATGATGCAGAAACGACGTCATTTCTGCTTAATTCAATTGGCATAAAACGGCGCCGTTTTGAAGGAAGATCCGTGTGTTGACCTGACCCCGCCCTCAAGATCCGCACGTTTTACGAAAAGGGGGAATTTACGGTTTTAATCCTTCTGTAATTTTGTTTATTTTAATTTAATCCTATTTTAATTCCTATTTTTTATTAAATTAACCCTAAAAGTTTATTTTTATTTTAATTAAACCCTCGGACTGCTTTAAAGGTTAAAAATCAAAACGATGCCGTTTTACAATTAGGCATAATTGCCCAATAAATCCCTATGGTTTAACGCGTGTTTTTGATTCAATCCTTTTAATCGGATTTAATTACTGTTTAACCATTGTTTCTTTATTTATTTTTAATTTTCTTATTTTATTTTATTTTATTTTTAAATTATTTTAACTATTTTATCATATTAAAATAATATATTATTCTACTATTTATATCTTAATTTTGTATAAAATTCATATTTTTATGTATATATATATATATATATATATATATATATATATATATATATATATTATTTGGTTTAATATTATTTAATTTGTATATAATTTTATATTATTTATATCTTGTATATTATATAGTATTATGTTACATTATATATTATTTCTAAAATTTATTTTATATAAAATTTATTTATATTATCTAATCAATTTTATTTATATAATTTTATAATTAGTGTACTACATATATACATATATTTTCATTATTTATTATTTTTATTACATATTATTTTTATACATTAATCATTATATTATATATTTTAAAAATTTTATACATTTTATATTATTATATTATATCATTTTTTTATTTTTTTACATAAAATATATTAATATTGAAAAACATGTTTCATTTATATTATATTATATTTTTATTTAAAATCATTATATACTATTTTATTTTATACATTGTTTATATTGTTTATATCGTATGTATGTCTTTTTATCTATTATTTAAACTTGCATGAAATATGTTCATATTTGTTTATTATTTATTGTATTTGTTTATACTTCATCATGTATTTACAATTGCTTTAGTGTAGGAATTATTTTTGTCATATTATCTCTTTATTGCCTATCTTAAATGTTAGTATATTAAAATTGCTTTTAATATTTATGGTTCATAGTATATAAATGCAATATTGTCACATGGTTATTGAAAAATATAAAAATCCATTTTTTTGCAAAATTACTATATTCTATTTAAAAGTTTTTTTTTTAAATAAGGCAATGTTTTGGTATTTAGAAATTCGGGAAAATAGTGCCCTAACGTACTGGGTTGCGATTTTTCGTTTGGCTAAATAACTAAATATCCTTTTAAAAGTTTTATAAATCATAAGATGACTTTGATTACGAAGGTTTTAAAATATCGTGTCCTAACGTACTGGATGTGATATTTATATTCACCCAGAACAAAGAAATCTTAAGTTTTAATTTAAAAGGCCCGTAATTTTTTTTAAAGAAATCATATTTAAATTTCAAACATTTGGACATGATTTTTACCAGTTAGGTACCAATTTTTGGGCGTTATAAGGGTGCTAACCCTTCCTCATACGTAACTGATTTTTGAACTCGTTTTCTTGTTTTTGTGGACCAAAATGTTTTAAAATGAAACGTTTTACAATGTGATCCAATCACACCTAAATAAAAAGGGATTGGTAGTGGCTCCCATTTTCGTTTTTAAAAGTCGACCCCGTTTTTCTACAAATTTTAAAATGGTTTCGACAGCTTGGCGACTCCACTAGGGAAATAAGAGAATCAAGCCGTAAAATTAATTATTTCATGTCCTTTTGTCTGAATTTAAAATTTTGGTTTTTTAAAAAAACATGATTCTTTTATTGCATGTGGTTCTAAATATATTTCTCTGCATTGCACTGCATGACTGTTGTGGTCACACCCTTAAGTGGGAGTGAGAAGCTACTCCTTCGTGAGGTTTTCACCTCTGTGCAGGATAGTGAATCGCTTTCGGGATACATCCGTACCTATGTCTTCGTGAGGTTTTCACCTCCGTGCAGCCATAGGGAAATGTATTCCCCTGAATCGAACTCGGTCCGTATGAGCCTATAATGGGTGAGGATCGAGGAATCTGCTGGTTTGCGTACCTCAACTTTAGAACTAAACCACATGTTGTGAACCCTAAAAGCCCACCTTAGGTAGCACTATGTCAAACTTAGTGGTCAACCTGATAGGTGTTCTATGTTATTTATTTCTTCTATACTAATGTGTTTTCTTATGTTTTGATTGCATTGCATTCATATAAAAAAAAAGGGGTTGATTCAAATTCGATTTCCAAATAGAAAAGTTGGTCATAAGAAAATGGATTTTTTGATAAAGTGGATTATAATACGGTCGTCTGAATATAGTCCAAAGTGAACACAATGAGAAAAGACTGATAGTCCGTGAAGGAACACAAGACCTTATCACCCAAGGATTCAAGTTGACAAAGACTGTTTTTGAATTACCACGTCTCGGCTTTCTTGAAGAGGTTAACAAGTGAATAGGAGTCGCGGTCCAGATCAAGCAAAAGGAGCTAGAGGATGCATCTATTAGAATTTGCAAGATTTGACTTTTGCGAAAAAAGGGGATTGATGTTTTCACTTGGACTATGATGACAAAGCCGTGTATGTAATCTGTTTTGTGTAAAGAAATTTATTTTCTAGTAAAGTTTTTCTAATGTAACTGAATTTAGAGTCAATGCCTCTCTTTCTTTGCGTTCATGCATTTGCATTACATAACATCATATGCATTCAAATCCATAAAGAGAGTCTAATTAGTTGAAATTATAACAGAAGTGAGAAAGAAAAAGAAAAGAAAAACATGGAAGCTAAACACCCTTATGGTACACGAGCTAAATCCAAGAAAATGGATCAAAGATTGGAACAATTCCAGATGGATATGCAAGACCAGATGCAAGAGCAAATGACAAAACTCCAACAAGAGATAAGGGACCAGATGTTGGAGGCCCAAAGGAACATGATGGCCCAAATGGCTCAGATGCTGAGTAGGGCAATAGACAAGGGAAAGGGTCCCATAGTTAACATTGAATACAATAAGGACTTTCCTCGGGGTTTCACCCCACCTCATGTACAACCAGAGGAGTATCCCCAAAGGCCATCCGTCACGATTAGGCCTCAACAGGGGCAAGCGGATCCTAGACCACCCATGAACTTTCAAGTGGGCTCGGGATCTAACCCAGGAGATAACCCTACTAACCCTATTATTCCTGATTTGGACATAGCAGAGAGAGAAGGAATAAGAATTGAATCTTCAAGGAAGTTAGAGGATCGTTGTAAATGGTTGGAAGAAAAGTTCCAGGCTCTGGAAAATGCTGATCATCACCATGGTATTGATGCAAAAGACTTGAGTTTGGTTCCAGATTTGGTGCTTCCTCATAAATTCAAGATGTCAGAGTTTGAGAATTACAATGGGACTAGCTGCCCTGAAGCCCACATTACCATGTTTTGCAGACGTATGACCGGCTATGTTAATAATGATCAACTCTTGATTCATTGTTTCCAAGAAAGTTTGGTAGGGGCAGCGTCTAGGTGGTACAATCAACTCAGTCACGCTAACATTAGCTCCTAGAGAGATTTAGTTCAAGCCTTCATGAAGCAATATAATCATGTCACGGAGATGATGCCTGACAGAATTACTTTGCAAAACATGGAGAAAAGACCAAATGAAAGCTTCAGGCAGTATGCGCAAAGATGGAGAGAGGTCACCATGCAAGTTCAGCCACCACTCCTAGGAAAGAAGACTACAATGCTCTTCATCAATACCTTGAAGGCTCCATTCATCACTCATATGATAGGAAGTACTACTAAGAGCTTTGAGATATAGTGATGGCAGGAGAGATGATTGAAAATGCCATAAGGGTTGCAAGATTGAAACAGTAGAAACCATTAGAAGGTCTACTCTTAGGAAAAAGGATGACGAGGTGAATAATATAAGTACATACAACAAAGGGTACCCAAAAGCAATTACTGTTAGCCGGCCAAAAGTAATTACTACAGGACAACAAGGGTCGGTGAGACAAGAGTCGGGCACAAGGCAAAACTCTGAAAAGCTCTAATTTACACCAATCCCAGTGACGTATAAGGAGCTATATCAAAGTTTGTTTGATGCACACGTGGTGTCCCCATTTTATTCAAAACCGTTGCAACCTCCATTCCCAAAATGGTATAACGAGAATGCCCAATGCGAGTACCACGCGGGAATAAATGGTCATTCAATTGAAACTGCACTACATTTAAAAAGCTGGTTGAAAAGTTCATTAAAATGGGAATTGTGGAAGTCAACGATTCATCAAAACCTAATCACTTTGACAATGCAGTAAATGTGATTATTGAAGGAGGAGATAAGAAAGTTGTGACTCCTTGAAGAAATCAAAAGCGGAGAAAGAACCGCGGAATAAAGTTTCCAAGCCCTTATGTACTTGTGAGTGTTTTGAATGATGGGACTGTGGAGGAGATCCCGGTATTTTTAGAGCTGATCTAGAGTAATATTCAAAACATGCTTGTTGCCTTAAGCCTAGAGGCAATAAGAACCATTTTGTGAAATAGGCTTATGTCTAAAACTTTATTTCAATGAAATGCATTTTTTAAGCAAATAATCTTTTATTCTTTCATTTCATATTGTATATTCTTTTATCATATTTTTTCTTTATTCATGACCCTACCATACCAATAATCATCCTTAAAATTATTTATTCTTTGGATTTCTTGCCTTCGTACCTAGGTACCCAGATATCAACAACATGAGCGACGTTGTTACTAACTCTTTTTTTGAATGAGATATGGGTTTAGGGGATCTAAGGACTTTGAAGATGATAGAGATTGTAACCTATCTTCTAATTTGTTAATAATGATGAAATAAGATGAAAAATAGACCTTACTCTACAAAGGGTCATTGGATGTTGCGAGCCTAAAAAAAGGTGAAGATCAAAACTCAGCTTACCATAGAAATAATGCGAGACATCATTGAGTTTTTTTCAAAAAGACTCAAAGATGTTTTGCACAATCATATCAGGATATGCCTGAGATACTAAGATGCGGGCTAAATCGAGCACTGCCAATCTATATAGAAAGGGGTGGTATCAACTATGCCGAATTTAAGGAGGCAAGATTCATCTGCCTACTCCATTTCTTCACAAATTTTCCATATGCGGGGCATGGATGTGATAGGGCCAATATCGTCAAAAGCTTTTAGACAATATCGACTTATCGGCATAATCATCGTTTACTTCACTAAGAGAGTGGAAGTAGCTTCGTATGCCAATGTTATAAGGTCGAAGTCATTAAATTCAAAATAACAAAAAAAAAGATCAGATGCTAGTAGAATGCCATAAAGGGTCGTGTTTAAATAACTGTACAAAGTGAAAGTTTACAGTTTGTCCAAAGCTCAAGCAGTATATCACAGTGCAATAAAAGTTGCCAAAAAAAAAAAAAGAAAGGTGGCTAAGACTTGTAAAGATTGGCATAAGAAGCTATCACTACTCTCTATAATTATCGAACGTTGGCCAAAACCCTTACTGGGGCAACACCTTACCCATTATGGAACTTAAGCGTTTTTGCCAATTGAACCTAGTTGAAGAAAATGTTAAAGTTATCCATCACGATCAGATGATGCAAGCTCATCCTAGAGAATTCCGCTAGGGAACCTGATGTTGAAAAAGATTTTTCCTCTACAAAATGATTTTAGAGGAAAACATATGCCAAACTAGGAAGAACTTATATAGGGCCTGTTCTAGAGGAGCATTGATATTGACCGAGATGGATGGCGAAGACTTGTCCAATCTGGTGAATTCAGGTTTAGCCAACAGATATTTTACCTGAAAGAGGAAAGACCAAGGTGAAAACTCGTAAAGGGCGCCTTTAAAAAAAGAAAAAGAAAAAGAAAGAGGAGAGGCCGAGGCAAAAACCCGTAAAGGGCGCTTTGAGACCAAAGGGGCTTTGAGTTAAAAACCCGAAAAGGGTGGCTCAAATTTTGAATAAAAAGTGGGGCATACAGTAGTCTTGCTATGTCTAAATTAGCAATGAGGAAGTACATTACGCCTTGGAGCATTAACAAAGTACTCCGGATCCCCTAAACACATATTAAGCTTAAAATGGTCCTCAAGAAGTTGGAATAAAGAAACTCAGGCAATGATATTTGGGGCACCTAGCTTCTATCCTACCCATTTTTGAATTTTTTATCTTTGATTGCTTTATTCTTTTCAAGATACACCCCAATAGATTTTCTTGGTTATCTTTTATAACTTATTTGTTTCGAGCTATTCTCCTGATTAATTTCTTTCTTGTCCATTATTGTGATCTTTTTCAATCATTTCATATTGAAATAATGATTAATGGACTAAAAACATTTTCATAAAAGGAGTTTTGCATATTACTCTGGAAGCTTCTAAATAATATGAGAATCTGAAATAGGACTATTGTTCAGAACTCACCAAGCCTAAGGGTTTGGAAATATTGGAAAATGATTACCTCTTCGGATTCTTATTGGATAAGACAATTGCGTTGGTGATACCATATCGGCAAATGATGAACAAGGTTAATCCAAATGTAAATGGGATCATTGTCGGGATACCCTACATTCATTTCAAAACATACATCTGGTCATTACACCCGGGGAATGGTGTAATGGAGCAAATTTATTGTAAGTGATACAAGTTCCATACCTCCGAGTGGTAACAGAAAGATGGAAGGAACCAAATGTTGTTCCCCTAAAGTTGCAGTGGGATGAACATATTGTAGGTTCTAAAGTTCAAGGGAAGGGACTCTGAAATTACAGTGGGGCAAGCTTGCTAGCAGAAAATAATTTTTTCCTTGGGTTTTCTATCAAAGGTACTAGTTGAACAAGAAAGTATGGTAACACATCAGAGATAGAGCCTTGATGAATTATGAACAATGACAACACATAGGGATCATTCTCATATCTCTAATTGGGAGCATTTGATTCATTTCGATCATGGTGTCCTAATCGTTTTTCAAACCAAAAAAAAAAAAAGAAGATGGGGAAATCATCATCATAACATTCTACATTCATTCAAATATCATCCTTAAAATAATTTAGTTAGGAGCATTAGATTCATTTTGATCATCCATCCTAATCATCATTCTCATGACATTCTGCATTCATGCAAAAAGTCATCCATAATGCATTCGAATATACAGGACAAGTCCTCTAGAAGACAGTGTATCAAAAAGCAAAATTTTAGATTTTGTTCCCTAGTGGATCAAACTGAAGAATGAAGTCTTCCTGAAGATAGTAAGGAAGCAAATTGAAAATTTTAGATTTTGTTCCCTAGAGATGGTAGTGGAGAAAACTGAAGAATGAAGTCTTCCTAAAGATAATAAGGAAGCAAATTTAAAAATTTTGGATTTTGTTCCCTAGAAATGGTAGTGGAGCAAACTGAAGAATTGAAAATTTCAGATTTTGTTCCCTAGTGGATCAAACTGAAGAATAAAGTCTTTCTGAAGATAATAAGGAAGCAAATTGAAAATTTCATATTTTGTTCCCTAAAATGGTAGTGGAGCAAACTGAAGAATTAAAAATTTCAGATTTTGTTCCCTAGTGGATCAGACTGAAGAATGAAGTCTTCCTGAAGATAGTAAGGAAGCAAATTGTAAAATTTTAGATTTTGTTCCCTAAAGATGATAGTGGAACAGGCTGAAGAATGAAGCTTTCTTGAAGATAGTAAGGAAGCAAATTGAAATTTTAGATTTTGTTCCTGAGAGATGCTAGTGGAGCAGATTGAAGAATGAAGTCTTCCTGAAGATAGAAAGGAAGGAAACCAAAAAGTTCAGATTTTTTTTACATAGTGGAGCAGATCAAAAGATAGTGGATACTGCCTTTATGAAGTTGCAGTGAAACAGATTGAAGCTATCAAATTTACTGAAATCAGGATGAAGTTCCAGTACCCCTGAAGATGCAGTTCGGATTAGAAGCCATTTGAAAAAAAAAACAAGGATCAAGAAGTCGAGGCTTGGCTAAGACCGGTCAAATAGGTCCTTTTATAATCTTTGCTCTATTCTTATTTCACATCAATGAGCAAATAGGGGCAGCTGTAAATACACAATTTTGCCCGGGCCCATGTGACAAAATAAAATAAAAAAATAAAACAAAAAATAATAAATGTGCAGTCCATTTTACAAACCAAGACAGATCCACTAAACCCAATTTTAAACCTAAACCAGTGGCCCACTTACACCCCAACTAGACCCACTATAGAAACCAAAGTTCGGAAGGCCCAAATGGCCCAAGAGCTAAATAGAATCAGCAATGGCCAAGGGTTTCTGAAACCCTAGGCGCCGCTTCAGCAGGAGTCCAACAGTCGCGCCGCAACCTCGCCCCGCAGCCCTTGGTCATGCCACCATCAATGCGCACGAACCTCGCCTGGTCATCACCGCGAGATCTCCGTCTTCTACCTGTAAGAAAGGAAAGAAACCAAGCAGCAAACAAGGAAACAAATTGAAAGATAGGATTTTCCTTTTTTATTTTTGCGGTTATTAAAAAACCCTAGCAAATTTGTAAAAGGGGGAAAAATTTGAGATACAGAGAGAAATAGATAAGCATATGTTCAAAAAAAAAATAGAAATATAAACATCAAACAGAAGGTGACTTTTTTTTACTTTTGTATTTGCGTTGTTTTTCTTAGTTTCTTTTTGATACATACAAACAGCACGCATCCAATAATAAAAAAACAGAAAGTGTTATACCCTTTGATCGGCGTTAAACAACGAGGGTGTTTGGGCTTTCAACCGCCATTGGAGTAGGCGCGTGAGGCGCGTATGGCGGTGTGCGAGGCATGTCGGAGCGGAGTCTAGGCCAAAGGCCAATGGGCTGAATTGATTTTAAAACAGTTTTAAAGTTTTTTTTTTAAAACAGTCTAAAGAATGATTTTTTAACTGGTTTTTGACTTATATAAGGATGCAGAAACGACGTCGTTTCTGCTCAATTCAATTGGCATAAAACGGCGCCATTTTGAAAGAAGATCCGCGTGTTGACCCGACCAGCCCTCAGGATCCGCGCGTTTTATGAAAAGGGGGAATTTACGATTTTAATCCTTCGTAATTTTGTTTATTTTAATTTAATCCTATTTTAATTTCTATTTTTATTAAATTAACCTAAAAGTTTATTTTATTTTAATTAAACCCTCGATTTGCTTTACATGGTTAAAAATCAAAAGCGATGCCGTTTTACAATTAGGCATAATTGCCCAATAAATCCCTATGGTTTAACGCGTGTTTTGATTCAATCCTTTTAATCGATTTTAATTCTTTGTTTAACCCTGTTTCTTTATTTATTTTTAATTTTTAATTTTATTTTATTTTTAAATTATTTTAACTATTTTATCATATTAAAATATTATATTATTCTACTATTTATATCTTAATTTTGTATAAAATTCATATTTTTATGTATTAGCCTTATATATATTATTATTTGGTTTAATATTATTTAATTTTTATATAATTTTATATTATTTATATTTTCTATATTATATAGTATTATGTTACATTATATATTATTTCTAAAATTTATTTATATTATCTAATCAAATTTATTTATATAATTTTATAATTAGTGTACTACATATATACATATATTTTCATTATTTATTATTCTTATTACATATTATTTTTATATATTAATCATTATATTATATATTTTAAAAAATTTATACATTGTATATTATTATATTATATCATTTTTTATTTTTTACATAAAATATATTTATATTGAAAAACATGTTTCATTTATGTTATATATTATTTTTATTTAAAATCATTATATACTATTTTTATTTTATACATTGTTTATATTGTTTATATCATATGTATGTCTTTTTATCTATTATTTAAACTTGCATGAAATATGTTCATATTTGTTTATTATTTATTATATTTGTTTATACTTCATCATGTAATTACAATTGCTTTAGTGTAGGAATTATTTTTTGTCATATTATCTCTTTATTGCCTATCTTAAATGTTAGTATATTAAAATTGCTTTTAATATTTATGATTGATAGTATATAAATGCAATATTATCACATGGTTATTGAAAAATATAAAAATCTATTTTTTTTGCAAAATTACTATATTCTATTTAAAAGTTTTTTTTCAAATAAGGCAATGTTTTGGCATTTAGAAATTCGGGAAACTAGTGCCCTAATGTACTGGGTTGCGATTTTTCGTTTGGCTAAATAACTAAATATCCTTTTAAAAGTTTTATAAATCATAAGATAACTTTGATTGCGAAGGTTTTAAGATATCATGTCCTAACGTACTGAATGTGATATTTATATTCACTCAGAACAAAGAAATCTTAAGTTTTAATTTAAATGGCCCGTAATTTTTTTTAAAGAAATCATATTTAAATTTCAAAAATTTAGACATGATTTTTACCAATTAGGTACTAATTTTTGGGCGTCATGAGGGTGCTAACCCTTCCTCATACGTAACCGATTCCCGAACTTGTTTTCTTATTTTTGTGAACCAAAATGTTTTAAAATAAAACGTTTTGCCAGGTGATCCAATCACACCTAAATAAAAAGGGATTGGTGGCGACTCCCATTTTTGTTTTTAAAAGTTGACCCCGTTTTTCTACAAATTTTAAAATGGTTTTGACAACTTGGCGACTCCACTGGGGAAATAAGAGAGTCAAGCCGTAAATTTGATTATTTCATGTCCTTTTGTCTGAATTTAAAATTTTGGTTTTTTTAGAAAACATGATTCTTTTATTGCATGTGGTTCTAAATATATTTCTCTGCATTGCACTGCATGACCGTTGTGGTCACACCCTTAAGTGGGAGTGAGAAGCTACTCCTTCGTGAGGTTTTCACCTCCGTGCAGGATAGTGAATCGCTTTTGGGATACACTCGTACCTATGTCTTCATGAGGTTTTCACCTCTGTGCAGCCATAGGGAAATGTATTCCCCTGAACAGAACTCGGTCTGTATGAGCCTATAATGGGTGAGGATCGAGGAATCTGCTGGTTTGCATACCTCAACTTTAGAACTAAACCACATGTTGTGAATCCTAAAAGCCCACCTTAGGTAGCACTATGTCAAACCCTAGTGGTCAACCTGATAGGTGTTCTATGTTATTTATTTCTTCTGTACTAATGTGTTTTCTTATGTTTTGATTGCATTGCATTCATATCATAGAAAAGAAGTGTTGATTCAAATTCGATTGCTAAATAGAAAAGTTGGTCATAAGAAAATGGATTTTTTGATAAAGTGGATAATAATACGGTCGTCCGAATACAGTCCAAAGTGAACACAACGAGAGAAGACTAATAGTTCGTGAAGGAACACAAGACCTTATCACCCAAGGATTCAAGTTGACAAACACTATTTGAGAATTACCACGTCTTGGCTTTCTTGAAGAGGTTAACAAGTGAATAGGAGTCGCAATCCAGATCAAGCAAAAGGAGCTAGAGGAGGCATCTATTAGAAGTTTGTAAGATTTGACTTTTTGAAAAAGGGATTGATGTTTTCACTTGGACTATGAGGACAAAGCCGCATATGTAATCCGTTTTGTGTAAACAAATTTATTTTCTAGTAAAGTTTTTCTAATGTAACTGAATTTAAAGTCAACACCTCTCTTTCTTTGCATTCATGCATTTGCATTACATAGCATCATATGCATTCAAATCCATAAAGAGAGTCTAATTAGTTGAAATTATAACAGAAGTGAGAAAGAAAAAGAGAAGAAATATCTGGAAGCTGAACACCCTTACGATACACGAGCTAAATCCAAGAAAATGGATCAAAGATTAGAACAATTCCAGATGGATATGCAAGACCAGAGGCAAGAGCAAATGGTAAAACTCCAACAAGAGATGAGGGACCAGATGTTGGAGGCCCAAAGGAATATGATGGCCCAAATGGCTCAGATGCTGAGTGGGGCAATAGACAAGGGAAAGGGTCTCATAGTTAACATTGAATACAATGAGGACTTTCCTCGGGTTTCACCTCACCTCATGTACAACCAGAGGAGTATCCCCAAAGTCCATCTGTCACGATTAGGCCTCAACAGGGGCAAGCGAATCCTAGATCACCCATGAACTTCCAAGTGGGCTTGGGATCTAACCCAGGAGATAACCCTGCTAACCCCGTTATTCCTGATTTGGACATAGCAGAGAGAGAAGGAATAAGAATTGAATCTTCAAGGAAGTTGGAGGATCACTGTAAATGGTTGGAAGAAAAGTTCAAGGCTCTGGAAAATGCTGATCATCACCATGGTATTGATGCAAAAGACTTGAGTTTGGTTCTAGATTTGGTGCTTCCTCATAAATTCAAGATGCCAGAGTTTGAGAAGTACAACGGGACTAGCTGCCCTGAAGCCCACATTACCATGTTTTACAGACGTATGACCATCTATGTTAACAATGATCAACTCTTGATTCATTGTTTCCAAGAAAGTTTGGTGGGGGCAACGTCTAGGTGGTACAATCAACTCAGTCGCGCTAACATTAGCTCCTAGAGAGATTTAGCTCAAGCCTTCATGAAGCAATATAATCATGTCACGGACAAGATGCCTGACAGAATTACTTTGCAAAACATGGAGAACAAACCAAATGAAAGCTTCAGGAAGTATGCGCAAAGATGGAGAGAGGTCTCCATGCAAGTTCAGCCACCACTCCTAGAAAAGGAGATTACAATGCTCTTCATCAATACCTTGAAGGCTCTATTCATCACTCATATGGTAGGAAGTACTACTAAGAGCTTTCCAGATATAGTGATGGCAGGAGAGATGATTGAAAATACCATAAGGGGTGGCAAGATTGAAACAGTGGAAACCATTAGAAGGTCTACTCCTAGCAAAAAGGATGACGAGGTGAATAATATAAGCACATACAACAAAGGGCACTCAAAAGCAATTACTGTTAACCAGCCAAAAGTAATTACTACTGGACAACAAAGGTCAGTGAGATAAGAGTCGGGCACAAGGAAAACTCTGAAAAGATCCAATTTACGCTAATTCCAATGACGTATAAGGAGCTATATCAAAGTTTTTTTAATGCACACGTGGTGTCCCCATTTTATTAAAAATTGTTACAACCTCCGTTCCCAAAATGGTATAATAAGAATGCCCAATGCGAGTACCACGCGGGAATAAAGGGTCATTCAATTGAAAATTGTACTACGTTTAAAAAGCTTGTTGAAAAGTTCATTAAGATAGGAATTGTGGAAGTCAACGATTCATCAAAACCTGATCACTTTGAAGAGACAGTAAATGTGATTATTGAAGGAGGAGATAAGAAAGTTGCGACTCCTTGAAAAAATAAAAAGCGGAGAAAGAATCGGGGAATAAAGTTTCCAAGCTCTTGTGTACTTGGGAGTGTTTTGAATGATGGGACTGTGGAAGAGATCCCGGTATTTTTAGAGCTGATCTAGAGTAATATTCAAAACATGCTTGCTACCTTAAGCCTAGAGGCAATAAGAGCCCTTTTGTAAAATAGGCTTATGTCTGAAACTTTATTTCAATGAAATGTATTTTTTTAAGAAAATATTCTTTTATTCTTTCATTTCATACTGTATATTCTTTTATCATATTTTTCATTCTTTATTCATGACCCTACCATACCAATAATCATCCTTAGAATCATTTATTCTTTGGATTTCTTGCCTTCGTACCTAGGTACCCAGATATCAACAACATGAGCGACGTTATTACTAACTCTCTTTTTGAATGAGATATGGGTCTAGGGATCTAAGGACTTCGAAGATGATAGAGATTGTAATCTATCTTCTAATTTGTTAAGAATGGTGAAATAAGATAAAAAATAGACCTTACTTTACAAAGGGTCATTGGATATTGCGAGCCTAGAAAAGGGGTGAAGATCGAAGCTCAGCTTACCATAGAAATAATGCGAGACATCATTGAGTTATTTACAAAAAGACTCAAAGATGTTTTGCACGATCATATTAGGACATGCCTGGGATACTAAGATGCGGGCTAAATCGAGCACTGCCAATTTATATAGAAAGGGTGGTATCAACTATGCCGAATTTAAGGAGGCAAGATCCATCTGCCTACTCCAGTTCTTCACAAATTTTCCATATGTGGGGCATAGATGTGATGGGGCCAATATCGTAAAAAGCTTTTAGACAATATCGACTCATTGGCATAGTCATCGTTTACTTCACTAAGAGAGTGGAAGTAGCTTCATATGCCAATGTTACAAGGCCGAAGTCATTAAATTCAAAATAACAAAAAAAAGATCAGATGCTAGCAGAATGCCATAAAGGGTCGTGTTTAAATAACTATACAAAGTCAAAGTTTACAGTTTGTCTAAAGCTCAGGCAGCATATCACGGTGTAACAAAAGTTGCCAAAAAAAAGAAGGGTGGCTAAGACTTGTAAAGATTGGCATAAGAAGCTATCACTACTCTCTATGATTATCGAACGTTGACGAAAACCTTCACTGGGGCAATACCTTACCCATTATGGAACTTAAGCGTTTTTGCCAATTGAACCTAGTTGAAGAAAAGGTTAAAGTTTTCCATCACGATCAGATGATGCAAGCTCATCCTAGAGAATTCCGCGAGGGAACCTGATGTTGAAAAAGATTTTTCCTCTACAAAATAATTTTAAAGGAAATCATATGCCAAACTGGGAAGGACTTATATAGGGCCTATTCTAGAGGAGCATTAATATTGATCGAGATGGATTCGAAGACTTGCCCAATCTGGTGAATTCAGGTTTAGCCAAGAGATATTTTACCTGAAAGAGGAAAGACCAAGGTGAAAACTTGTAAAGGGCACCTCAAAAAAAAAAAAAAGAAAAAGAAAGAGGAGAGGCCGAGGCCGAGGCGAAAACCCGCAAAGGGCGCTTTGAGACCAAAGGGGCTTTGAGTTAAAAACTCGGAAAGGGCGGCTCAAATTTTGAATAAAAAGTGGGGCATACAGTAGTCTTGCTACGTCTGAATTAGTAATAAGGAAGTACGTTACGCCTTGGGGCATTGACAAAGTACTCCGGATCCTCTAAACACATATTGAGCTTAAAATGGTCCTCAAGAAGTTGGAACAAAAAAACTCAGGCAGTGATATCTGGGGCACCTAGCTTCTATCTTACCCATTTTTGAATTTGTTATCTTTGATTGCTTTATTCTTTTCAAGATACACCCTAATCGATTTTCTTGGTTATCTTTTATAACTTATTTGTTTCGAGCTATTCTCCTGATTAATTTCTTTCTTGTCCATTGTTGTGATCTTTTTCAAGCATTTCATATTGAAATAATGATTAATGGACTAAAAACATTTTCATAAAAGGAGTTTCGCATATTACTCTTGAAGCTTCTAAATAATATGAGAATCTGAAACAGGACTATTGTTCAGAACTCACCAAGCCTAAGGGATTGGAAATATTGGAAAATGATTACCTCTTCGGATTCTTATTGGATAAGACAATTGTAACACCCCAAACCCGGCCCATGAGTTCTGACCGGATCTGGTATGTCACGGAGTAAAAGCGTTTTGAAAGACATTGATTTTCTGGTGAAAACTTGTTAAAATATGGCTAAGGTTTTAAAACGGTATTTGAAAACTCAGTTGGGCTTTTATAAACATGGTTGGGTTGATAAACTCTTTGAAAACGTTTGATCAAGTATCATTTTAAAAACGTTAAAGTTATAATATTGACTTGGTAAATTTTTGTTACCAAAATACCCCTGGCTTCTAAATTACCAAAATACCCTCCGTAGAAAAAAAAAAAAAATTTTCCAAGACATCCTTCTTTTGTAAAATCACTTAGGACCAAATTTTTGGAAGTCATTTTGAGAAAATACCCTGATTATGTAAAATTACTAAAATACCCTTAGGGGTAAAATTACGAAAATGCCCTTGAATCATGAAATTTCCAAAATACCCACGGTTTTAATCAAAAATTTCATCACATGAAAAGTGCTCAAAAACCTTATTTTGCAAAATATCGAAAACGGCATGATTTTGTAAAATTACAAAATCACCCCTAACCAACAAAATTACCAAAATAACCTTGGTTTTCAAAATTTTTGCAACACCATCAAAATGGAAGATAAATTCTTAAAAATAACTCCCATAGTCTTACAACTTTTTGAAACATCCCCGATTTATCAAATTTTACAAATTCACCCTGATTTGTGAAAATTACCAAAATGCCCCTGAGTTTCGAAATCCCCAAAATACCCCCGAATTTCAAAATTTTTTAGAATACCCCGGGAAATTAAGAGTTTTAAAATAATTTTTGACAAAGTCATCCGAAAATCTGTGTTTTTAAAAAAAATTACGAAAATACCCTGTAAGACAAATTACAAAAATACCCCCGAGTAGTGGAAAAACAATCACCATGAAATCAACAACGTCTCTTTGAATGAATGGACGAAAGACTGTGTGCTTGTTTGATTGTGAAGGAACCACTTCTAAAACTCCTATCATAAAATTTCTTCACGGATAACCAAGTGAAACTAAGGTACTGATACATAAAAATTCTTAAACAGATAAACGCAGTCATTAGAATGAGTTCAAGAGGTCGTGGACGTCCGCCCCATGGCCGCGGTAGAGGTAAGATGACCTTGTCTGAGCCAGCGAGGTCGGGTCATGGGTCCGAAAATGAGATGCCGGATTTGTCGACACCGAAAACTGAGTTTCAGGATCAGACGGGTGGTAACGACATAGTATCCCAGGTGGTGCTACGAGTATTGGAGCAGTAGGTGAGGTTAGCAGCAGGTGCGAGGAACCCGTAAATCGTGGTGAACGACTCGAGCTAACGGAGCGAAGTATTCGAGAGGAGTTTCGGAGTGGCACCTAGTGCTGTGGAATATTGGTTAGAGTCCACGAGAAAGGATTATGGGTGACTTGGATTTCACCCCGAGGAGAAGTTAAAGGTATCATTTCTCTACTTGAGATGAGTCCTACCGGTGGTGGCTCACCGTAAGGGATGGGCGGTGGTGAAAATCTAACACAGGAATTCTTGAGAGGCTTATCAAAAGAAGTACATCGGAACTAGCTACGTAGATGCAGTGAGCTTTCACGAACTGGTTCAAGGAAATAAAACGATGGTGAGTATGAATTTGAGTTCCTCCGATTGAGTAGATATGCTCATGGTATTGTGGGTACCGAGCATGAGCGCTGTGTCAGGTTTGAAGATGGCCTGAGAGATGAGCTGAGAATGATGATAGCTCCACAACAGGAGCGGGAGTTCGCGGGCTTAGTGGAGAAATCGAAAGTTGCTGAAAGGGTAAGACAGTCGGTTAGACGGAACCAAGATCGGAATTGGAATAAGAGGAGCTTGGAACCTTCGAGGTTCTTGGGTAATGAGCAGAAGAGGACGAGGTTTGATGGGTCGGATCAGGCTGATAGGCCTGCTAATCCTCAATGGCCGCCACGGTGTGATCGGTGTGGGAAGTCTCACAAGGGGGAATGTTGGAAGGGTAATCGGGGATGCTTCGAGTGTGGGTCCTTGGAGCATCGAGTTAGAGACTGTCTGAAAAAGGAAGCTAGACTAAGATTAGAAGGTCAGGATCGTGCACCAAGCAGGAGGGATAACCAATAGCCACGAGAGGGTCAAGGTGCACTAGGGGTAATGGAAATGGTAGCAGGTGTGGTAGAGGTCTTTGAAGGTCTGAGGCGAGGCAACCAAGGTTGGTTTATGCAATTGGCCATCGTGAGGAGGAAGATGTGCGGATGTGACAACGGTATGCTCCTTATTTCTAGAATCCTTAATTGCTTGATTATTGTAGAGTTTTCTTGTTTTGCTAGGGAAGTGCAGAAACCTTGGTTGTGAATTTAGAGATGGTGCTTAGGAAGTAAGATAGTTTTATTAAGATCGAGTCTGTGACATAAGCATAGTACGGTGAGTTAAGATGTACAACTATTCATTAGTAAGTAATTTCGAGGACGAAATTATTTTTAAGGGGGGTAGAATTGTAACACCCTAAATTAGGGGTTGTTAAAATTTAATTAAATTTCATGTGGGCTTCAAGAAATAAATAAATATGATTTTAATTGGCATAATTTAGGGTCTAAAAATAACTCGAGCTAGGCGACTTAGGGTTAAAATTTATTTTAAGTGTTTAAAGGAGGAAGCTAGGTGAGTTAGGGGTTAAGAAAATTTTAAAAGGAACTTGACACAAGGAGATAGTTGGCTAACTGGTTCCATGCGTGTTGGAGGAGAAGAGGGGGCCTTGGTCACAAGTTCGAGTGGCGGAGGAAGCATTTTTGCGTTTTTTTTTTTTAGAGGTGATGGGCTTAAGTAGGAAGGCTTTAAATAAAAATTTGGGCAAGGTTGATGGCATGAAAGTGAGTTGGCGGAGTGGCATGGGCGTGGCTTAAGGGCCTTGGCATGAGGTCTCGGGTTCGAGTGGCTAGAGGAGGCGTTTTGCGATTTAATTTTTAGATCGATGTGAGCTCAAGTAGGAAGTTTTATAATTAAATGGCGGTGTTATTTGACATGAAATTCGGGTTGGAAGAGATGGCAAGAGGCGCTTAAAAGAAATTTCTTCTTCTTCTTTGGAGGTTCTTGGTTCGAGTCTAAGAAGCGACATTTGAAATTTTATTTTTCCTCTTTCTTCTTTGGCGTAAAGGAGAGAAAGAATTGGCATAATTTTGGACTCTCAAAGTCAATTTGGAAGAGGAAGTTTGGTGTTTTATTTTCATTTAATTTGTTTAAGAAAGGATAGAAGATAAGTGTTATTATCTTGAGTGATAATTAATAGCTTAATTATCACAAAAGTAGGGGGGAGGAATTGGCCAGCATTGGGACTCTTTAGGGGCTGTTCAAAGTTGATTTTTGTACAGCAAAGGGGTGCCAAAAGTCCATCAATTTTCTCTTTTCTTTTCTCCATAGCTGCTGCCGAATTTCCTCTACTTATATTACTAAAATTCTAGCTTCTTTTCTTCTTTTTTTACAAGCCGAAATCCTCCTTAATCCCCCTACTTCTTTTCTTTCTTCTTCTTCCTCCATTAGCCAAACTCCTACCACCTTGCTGCCGAAATTCCCTTAGACAAACTGCCCAAAATTATTCAAAATTCCAGCATCTCTTTTGTTTTCCTTAGTCGAATCTACTCCTCCCTATTTGGTGTAGCTTTGGCCAAACATCAAAGCAAAGGGTGCTCTTTTTCTTCAATCGATTAAAAGAGGTAAGTGGACCTAGTCGAATGTTCTGTTTTGTTGGATCAAGATCTATGGTTATGACCTATGTTTCATAACATTATGTCTAAACCAATTGTAGGGGGGTTATTGCCGAATTCAAGGAGTTTATCGGGATTTGATTTCTTCAAGGTAAAGCTTATGTAACATTCGGCCAAGGGCTTTAACTAAGAATTTCTGTACTAAGTCCAATTCGAAATATGGTGTGTAGGATCTCGAGTGTTCAAGGCACAAGCAGCAAATTTAGGATTTCGGTAAGTGGGGTAAGTGAGTAGTTCCATTCGGCCATGGGCCATCTGTTATAAGGTTTATGTGGTTTGGCCGAATAGCCATGACACTAACTTTCAGGTTTGGCCGAATATAGGAGCAAGGAAGATCTTGAAAGGTCGATTGATTCATCGGGATTTAGGGGCTATCGATAGTAACAGGTGTGTACATACACACACTTTATAATTAATTAATGTGCTGAATATATTACACTAAATTGGATTGTGTAGAATTGGATTTTATACCATCATGGTATGAGCAAGGAATCAGGTAAGTCCTTAATATTATGAGTTACTTAATGATGCTTTTGGGAAGCATGACGTATTTGGTATGTTGTTAAATAAATATGTGGGCATGATTCCTGTTATATGCATGTTATTGATTGTTGTGGGTTGATTGAGAGGAGGGAAGTGATATTCGTGTCGACGGACACGGTGGTTTAGTACCACATTTCGTGACTACGGTCACGGAGGTTTAGCACCTCGGAGGTTTGGCACCTCATATCATCTTGTCCAGTGGCTTAGCACCACGATGGGTTGGCCCCACGGATTATATTATGGGATCGGCGCCGGTGATTTGGTATCACGTGGGTTGGCCCCACCGGTGGTTTGGCACCACAATTATTGATGAATATCGTGACTTTAAGTCACCAGTGGTTTGGCACCACCAGTGGTTTGGTACCACATGGGGTAGTAAAAGGTGTTTGGTTGGCTAGGTTGGGTGCATAATTTAGTGCATGTTAATTTGTTATAAATTGTGTATGATGTTGCATTAAATCGGGAAAAGGGTTACACACTGAGTCTTGGTGACTCACCTTTTCCTTTAATATTTTTCTGGTGACTCGTAGATCGCGGATGAGGAGCCGGATGGACTCGAGGTGGCCATGCAGTGGAATTGTGATTTTAATGAACTTTAATTTTATTCTATTTATTTTTGGTTTATTTTGTTCAAGTTGTAATAAGGCCTCCTAAGATTATTTTTTTATTATTTTACATGTTTGGGATGAATTATTTAAATTACTTAACAACTTTAAAATGATTACACAAATTTTTCTAAATTATTTTACAACTTATTTATTAAAAGCTTATAAAAAAGGTTTAATTCAAATATTTTGTAGCATCAAAGTTTTACTTATAAAGTCATGGTTTTCAAAAGATAACAAATTTTAATATTTATCTTAAGTCAAAAAGATTTTCAACCGTTTTTTTGCAGTGACATACCAGATCCAGTCAGGGCTTGTGGGCCGGGTTTGGGACGTTACAACAATTGCGTTGGTGATACCATATCGGCAAATGATGAACAAGGTTAATCCAAATGTAAAGGGGATCATTGTCGAGATACCCTGCATTCATTTCAGAAACATACATCTGGTCATTACACCCGGGGAATGGTGTAATGGAGCAAATTGATTGTAAGTGATACAAGTTCCATACCTCCGAGTGGTAACAGAAGGATGGAAGGAACCAAATGTTGTTTCCCTGAAGTTGCAGTGGGATGAACAAATTGTAGGTCCTAAAGTTCAAGGGAAGGGACTCTGAAATTACAGCTGGGCAAGCTTGCTAGCAGAAAATGATTTTTTCCTTGGGTTTTCTTTCAAAGGTACTAGTTGAACAAGAAAGCATGGTAACACATCAGAGATAGAGCCTTGATGAATTATGAACAATGACAACGCATGGGGATCATCCTCATGTCTCCAATTAGGAGCATTTGATTCATTTCGAGCATGGTGTCTTAATCATTTTTCAAACCAAAAAAAAAAAAAGAGAGGAGGAAATCATCCTCATAACATTCTGCATTCATGCAAATATCATCCTTAAAATCATTTAATTAGGAGCATTAGATTCATTTTGATCATGCATCCTAATCATCATTCTCATGACATTCTGCATTCATGCAAAAAGTCATCCATAACGCATTCGAATATACAGGACAGGTCCTCCAGAGGACAGTGTATCAAAAAGAAAAATTTCAGATTTTGTTCCCTAGTGGATCAAACTGAAGAATGAAGTCTTCCTGAAGATAGTAAGGAAACAAATTGAAAATTTCAGATTTTGTTCCCTAGAGATGGTAGTGGAGCAAACTGAAGAATGAAGTCTTCCTGAAGATAATAAGGAAGCAAATTGAAATTTTCAGATTTTGTTCCCTAGAAATGGTAGTAGAGCAAACTGAAGAATTGAAAATTTCAGATTTTGTTCCCTAGTGGATCAAACTGAAGAATGAAGTCTTCTTGAAGATAATAAGGAAGCAAATTGAAAATTTTAGATTTTGTTCCCTAGAAATGGTAGTGGATCAAACTCAAGAATTAAAAATTTTAGATTTTGCTCCCTAGTAGATCAGACTGAAGAATGAAGTCTTCCTGAAGATAGTAAGGAAGCAAATTGTAAAATTTTAGATTTTTTTCCCTAAAGATGATAGTGGAACAGGCTGAAGAATGAAGTCTTCCTGAAGATAGTAAGGAAGCAAATTGAAAATTTCAGATTTTGTTCCTTAAAAATGCTAGTAGAGCAGATTGAAGAATGAAGTCTTCCTGAAGATAGTAAGGAAGCAAACCAAAAAGTTCAGATTTTTTTTACATAGTGGAGTAGATCAAAAGATAGTGGATACTGCCTTCATGAAGTTGCAGTGAAACAGATTGAAGCTATCAAATTTACTGAAATCAGGATGAAGTTCCAGTACCCCTGAAGATGCAGTTTGGATTAGAAGCCATTTGAAAAAAAAAAGGATCAAGAAGTCGAGGCTTGGCCAAGACCGGTCAAAATTGGTCCTTTTATAGTCATTGCTCTATTCTTATTTCACAACAATGAGCAAAGAGGGCAGCTGTAAATACACAATTTTGCTCGGGCCCATGTGACAAAACAAAATAAAAAAATAAAACGAAAATAATAAATGTCCAGTCCATTTTACAATCCAAGACAGATCCACTAAACCCAACTTTAAACCTAAACCAGTGGCCTACTTACACCCCAACTAGACCCACTATAGAAACCCAAGTTCGGACGGCCCAAATGGCCCAGGAGCTAAACAGAATCAGCAATGGCCAAGGGTTTCTGAAACCCTAAGCGCCGCTTCAGCAGGAGTCCAACAGTCGCGCCGCAACCTCGCCCCACAACCCTTGGTCATGCCACCATCAACAAGCACGAACCTCGCATGGTCATCACCGCGAGATCTCCGTCTTCTACCTGCAAGAAAAGAAAGAAACCAGGCAGCAAACAAGGAAACAAATCGGAAGATAGGATTTTCCTTTTTTATTTTTGGGGTTATAAAAAACCCCAGACAAATTTGTAAAAGGGGGCAATTACGAGATACAGAGAGAAATAGATAAGCATATATTCAAAAAAAAAAAAAGAAATATAAACATCAAACAGAAGGTGATTTTTTTTTACTTTTGTATTTGCGTTGTTTTTTTTAGTTTCTTTTTTATACATACAAACAGCACGAATCTAATAATAAAAAAACAGAAAGTGTTATACCCTTTGATCGGCGTTAAACAACGAGGATGTTTGGGCTTTCAACCGCCATTGGAGTAGACGCGTAAGGCGCGTATGGCGGTGTGCGACGGCTCATCGGAGTGGAGTCAGGCCAAAGGCTAATGGACTGAGAGGATTTTAAAACAGTTTCAAAGTTCTTTTTAAAACAGTCTAAAGAATGATTTTTTTAACTGGTTTTTGACTTATATAAAAATGCAGAAACAGCGTCGTTTCTGCTTAATTCAATTGGCATAAGACGGCGCCATTTTGAAGGAAGATCCGCGTGTTGACCCGCCGGCCCTCAAGATCCGCGCGTTTTATGAAAAGGGGGAATTTACGATTTTAATCCTTCTATAATTTTGTTTATTTTAATTTAATCCTATTTTAATTTCTATTTTTTTATTAAATTAACCCTAAAAGTTTATTTTTATTTTAATTAAACCCTCGGACTGCTTTAAAGGTTAAAAATCAAAACGATGCCGTTTTACAATTAGGCATAATTGTCCAATAAATCCCTATGGTTTAACACATGTTTTTGATTCAATCCTTTTAATCGGTTCTAATTATTGTTTAACCCCTGTTTCTTTATTTATTTTTAATTTTCTTATTTTATTTTATTTTTAAATTATTTTAACTATTTTATCATATTAAAATATTATATTATTCTACTATTTATATCTTAATTTTGTATAAAATTCATATTTTTATGTATTAGCCTTATATATATATATATATATATATTATTTGGTTTAATATTATTTAATTTGTATATAATTTGTATATTATTTATATTTTGTATATTATATAGTATTATGTTTCATTATATATTATTTCTAAAAATTTATTTATATTACTAATCAATTTTATTTATATAATTTTATAATTAGTGTAATACATATATACATATATTTTCATTATTTATTATTTTTATTACATATTATTTTATATATTAATCATTATATTATATATTTTAAAAAATTTATACATTGTATATTATTATATTATATCATATTTTTATTTTTTACATAAAATATATTTATATTGAAAAACATGTTTCATTTATATTATATTTTATTTTTATTTAAAATCATTATATACTATTTTTATTTTATACATTGTTTATATTGTTTATATCATATGTATGTCTTTTTATCTATTATTTAAACTTGCATGAAATATGTTCATATTTGTTTATTATTTATTGTATTTGTTTATACTTCATCATGTAATTACAATTGCTTTAGTGTAGGAATTATTTTTTGTCATATTATCTCTTTATTGCCTATCTTAAATGTTAGTATATTAAAATTGCTTTTAATATTTATGGTTGATAGTATATAAATGCAATATTGTCACATGATTATTGAAAAATATAAAAATCCATTTTTGTAAAATTACTATATTCTATTTAAAAGTTTTTTTTTTAAATAAGACAATGTTTTGGTATTTAGAAATTTGGGAAAATAGTGTCCTAACGTACTGGGTTGCGATTTTTCGTTTGGCTAAATAAGTAAATATCTTTTTAAAAGTTTTATAAATCATAAGATGACTTTGATTACGAAGGTTTTAAAATATCGTATCCTAACGTACTAGATATGATATTTATATTCCCTTAGAACAAAGAAATCTTAAGTTTTAATTTAAATGGCCCGTAAAATTTTTTTTAAAGAAATCATATTTAAATTTCAAACATTTGGACATAATTTTTACCAATTAGGTACCAATTTTTGGGCATTATGAGGGTGCTAACCCTTCCTCATACGTAACCGATTCCCGAACCCTTTTTCTTATTTTTGTGGACCAAAATGTTTTAAAATAAAGCGTTTTGCAAGGTGATCCAATCACACCTAAATAAAAAGGGATTGGTGGCGGCTCCCATTTTCGTTTTTAAAAGTCGACCCCGTTTTTTCTACAAATTTTAAAATGGTTTCAACAATACTCATTTTAGTCTCTCAACTTTTTCAATTTGGTCACTCATTTTATTTTTTAAAAAAATTAATTTTTTTCTCCAATAAAAAGGAAATTTTGAGTTTTTATATGAAATTATCTAGATTTTATGGAAAAACTTGGATTCTTATAGTGAAACATTATTTCTTTTTCTTTTTAATTTCCTTTATTTATTTTTTAGAATTAATTTTATTTTATTTTCTAATAAAAGTAAAAACATATGATTTTACAAGAGATTTTATAGAAAACCAATTTATCTTTCTTTTCCTTTTAAAATTAATTTTTTTCAGTATAATGTAAAACCTAGAGCTTTATACAAACTACTTAGGTTTTTATATGGAAAACATTTTATCTTTTTAATTTTCTTTGTATTTTATTTCTCGATAAAAAGGAAAATGGGTTTCCTTAAAAAAAACGAGTTTTTAAAGAGAATCGAGTTATAAAAAATCTTGGACTTCATCTCCACATTTAGATAACTCAATATCTTGCAAATACCCAAGTTTTATTTTTGGAAAAAATTAAATTAAATTTTAAAAGAAAAATCAATAATCAAAATGAAAATTTATTAAAATTAAGTGACTAAATGAGTATACAATAGCATTGAATTAATGTGAGTGACCACAATAAAAACTTTTAAAGTTGGATGACTAAAATAAAAATAAACGTTAACAATAGTGCCCAATTTGCATTTTTATTTTGATGCCCAAAATAAAAATTATGAAAATTGGGTGACCAACCGTATAATTTACCTAACTTTTAATACATATCTCTTTTAAGTGTAAAAAAATATGGGATTTTACTAAAATAATATAAAATAAATAATTATTTTTCAAAATGACATGGGTGGGTAAACAGTGTTTTATTTCACCAGTGTCAAATCCTCTCTCAAAAGCCTTTTATGTTTTTTATTTTTAATTCATGCGTGCGCATTTTGAAAATCAATTTTACAAAATACGCTTTTTATTTATTAAGGGTTTAAATATGCTAAAGGTTTTGTATTCTTTCAAAATTTAAATTTTAGTCCCTATATTTTAATTTGAGAGATTGAGTTCATGTTTTTTTTAAATCTTGATTATTCCATTTTTCAATTAAAATTAACAATGTCAAAAGTAAAATAATTTTTAACCCTTAATTTTTATATTTTTTTCAATTTGGTCCGACCCTTTAAAAGTGCATAAAATTTTAAAAAGTCATATTTTAAATAAAAACATAAAATTATCTTTTTTTTTAAAATAAAATAACTATAAAAAATTAAAAATTATAAATAAAAATTCTAAAATTTAATGTTATCTAAACTAAATTGAACCAGCCAGTCGAACAGGAAACCGGTTGGGTATTGGTCCGATGAGCGGTAAAAAATTAGTTGTTGAATAGAGCTAAAAAATTGATCGAACCAACAGTTGAACCAATTTTGAACTAGTCTGACAAATTGATTCTCAGAATGATCAGTTAAAACAAATAAATTATTAAAAAAATCAAATTATTAAAAATTTAGAAGAATTGGTTCAATTGTTAGTTCAACTGACATTTTAGCCCCAGTTCAACCAATCTATATTGGTTTGCAAGTCAACATGTTTTTTAAAAATTTTAAGTTTTTTATCAATTTATTATTTACCTTTTAAAAGTACGTAAATATTTAAAAATTAAAAAATTCTTATTTTAAACAAAAATTTGAAAATTTATAATTTTTTCAATAAAATAAAATAAAACATATGAAAAAACAAAAATCTTTAAAATTCAAAAATAAGAAATAAAAGATGTTTTAAATATTTATTTTAAAAGTATAAAAATTTAAAATTCAATGTTATCTAAACCGGATTACGGTGATTGGATCAAGGACCAACTTGGGCATCAGTCAAGAAAAATATAAATAAATTTTAGTATTTTAAAAATATATAAGGAAAAATATATTAAGATAAATAGTTGATGTTTTAAAAAATAAAATATATTTAACATAATGTTATATTTTGAAAATATATATTTTTTTCAGAATATTATTGCATATTTATCATTTTTCTATATAAATAAAAAAATTATTAATTAAAAACATGAATTAAAAGTAAATATATATATATATATATACAAGGAAAAATGTGGCGCTTCAAACCCAGTTGGGACAGTTCGACTCGAATTTCAAACGTCACATTAGCCATTGAAATGACTCTCCGTACCGGTCAACCAACACAGCACAGACCAACCATCACACTAATTTAAAACATGCTTAAATAGGTAATCTTAAACAAACAATCCTAAAACTTGTTTCGATCATCATAACTCAACGAAAAAGGACTAGGGGTAGAACATAAATACATAAATCATAGATTTGGACCAACCTATTTCCTGAGCATTTTATTTTAAAGCATTCGTTAAAAATTTGGTTCAAAATGATATTTAAAAATTACTTAATTCCAAAACGAACTTTAAGGACTAAATCATAATTTTTTTAAAATATCCAAAAAAGTTATTTTAAGAAATTAAAACTACCCTACTAAAATTCAGGTGATGAAATTAAGATATGGAAATTCTAAAACATGCTTTTCTAATCACAAAAAAAAAAAAAAAATCAAATTACACTAAGAAAAGGAGCAAACGCATAGACACCTGCGAACCTTTACTTAGAAACCTTAGCAGCTCGTGAACCCTAAACCTGCGAATCCCTATCACTAGACACATGCGAACCCCTTAATACATTTGACAATTTAACAATCTATATACCACTATAGCATTTTTCAAGCATATTTCAGGCAGTATAGACACACAAACAGTTATAAAAGTCATTAAACAGTCCATAGAAAGTCCAATAACAAATCCAAATCAAAAGTAAAATCTACTCCCTCAAGTTTGCACCCACATTGCCATCTTTATGAATCAAAAACCATCTCACAAGCACAATTAAAGATGCCTTTGCCTTTGGATCACCAACTTGCTCACTTCACCACTTCACTCCAATTGTGTCACTGAAAAAATGTTCACAAAAGAGTGTGAGCTTAACCAAGCTAAGTGAGTACTCAAGATGCTATAATAATCCACAAACTTAAGAGTTAAAACAAGCATGCTAGACACATTTATCACATAACATCACTTATATCATATCACATTGATACATTGATTATTTATGAAAATGAAAATGCATGTTAAAACACTCATTGGATACACAGATCTCCATTACCTCGTACTTGACTCGTAGAGTCTATATCGAACCCATAAAGTGTAGCATGTAGCTAGCACTCTCCAATACACAAACATGACCCATGAATGAAGCAATGCTCAACATTCCCTTATCCCTCCACATGTCACAACATCAAACACGTATATGAGTACTTAAATCATATGGCATGCCAATCATATCCAATATTTTCAAAGGTTCACAATGCCAATATATTCATTTCACACATTAATTTTCTAGTTTTTGCACACTCTCACATCATGTTCATATCACTTATCACTTTCACATAATGTACTTCATGTGTAAAAACTTTGCTCAATGAACCAAATACACTTTTTATTTCAAATGAGTGTGCATAAAATCAACTATTCACAAGGCATATACAATCATATTTCAACACACATATTCACATCACACACTTGCACATATCACAACACATGTAAGCTTGTTTATAAAATAACAAAGTTCAAGTAAGATCACTTACTCTTAGGACTTAGATTAGATGATTAGACCATCTAAGCCCCCTTTAACTCACTGATTTGGACATCAATTATGGCACAAAAGACCACTCACTTTAGCAACTTGCTTGCACAACAAAGCTCAAGTAAGCTTTTGCTTACTTTTGTCCTTGCTTATGGAGGGTCCCAATTGATTTGACACTTCACATACACATTAAACATAATAAAAAGGCATTATAAACAACATCAAACACAATTAAATCCCTCCAAAATCATAGATCACAACCTCCTAACTTTTATACCGAAAACTTAGCTAGTTTTGCCGAAATAGATATTTAACCACTCATATCTCGTTTCTAAGCTTAGGGTTCAACTTGATACATCCTAAATATCACCTAATACATATCTAAATCATCAATTTTATCTAATTACACGGATCTAATTTTTCTGGAAAAATCGAGCTTATTTGAACATCAAGAAGGGAAAACGTTCAATTTGTTTAAATTACCAAAGGATTTTTTAAATCAATGTTAAAAATATTTTAATTAGATCAAAATAAGTTATAAATCACTTTAAAATCGAAGCTCAACTAAGTAATACAGGATCCACCATTTTCAAGCCAAAAATCAACTTAAAACCATTTGATTCATTTAAATCTTGATTAAATCATTTAAATCTCAAATTGAAATAACAAATCACTTAGTTTAATCATAAAAAGTTAGAATCTCACCTCAATTCGACGAAAATGACGAGTTTAAGATCAAATTTGAGCTAGGACATTTGAAGAACAATAGAGAATTTGAGGATGAAAACATGATTATTCTTTGAAATTGAAAGATTTAAGAAGCTTAAGGTTCAAAAAGGATGAATCAATTTCGGTACAAAAGCTCTAATTTGGTGCTTGGATAAATTTTTAATGATTTGAGAAAATGAGAGGGAAGGAACGGTGGAGGTTGTTAAATAGGCAACCAATAGGTCCTTCAAATAGGTCCTTTGTTCAATTAAAACTTATTTTCTAAATTATTTTCAAATTCGATCACGTTTTTAAAATCCGTTTAAATAAAACTAATTCTCAAACACTTAATATCAATTTCTTAACCCAAAATTTTATTTCTAATTATTTTAATATTTTATTTAATTATCTAACCTAATTACGGTTACTGACTCACTAACCCCCGATTTTCTATCCTGATTCTACTAGTCCGATTTTTGGGGTGTGATAAAAATATATCAAAATAATTAGTTGATGTTCTAAAAAATAAAACATATTTAACATAATGCTATATATTGAAAAATATATTTTCAGCATATAATTACATATTTATTATTTTATCCATACAAATAAAAATTATTAATTAAAAACTTAAATTAAAAGTAGAATAAATACAAAGCAAATATATCAAAATAATTAGTTGATTTTAAAATATATATGTTTAATATTATATATTTTCATCATATAATTACATATATACTTAATCTGTAAATAAAAATGTTATTAATTAAAACATGAATTAAAATTGAAAAATAAAATGTTTGACAGAAATTGAACTAACGAAATACCAGTAGCAACAATAAGCGTATTTTGTCCCCAAACATTTTATGAGTAATTAGTTATTCATTTAAAATCAAAATCCTTCCAAAAATTTTAAAATAAAATTAGAAAGACCCAAGATTCAATGTCACATTCTTGATGTTCAAAAATCATTAAATTGAAAAATACAAATTTTAATAATTAAAAGAAATGAAATTTGGAATTAGAAAAGGCTAACTTTAAATACTTTCAATGCAAATGTATTGAATGATTTTTTTATTTTTTAGAAATATTTAATTGAATGTTAAATACGAATTATTTAACAATGAATACCATGAACTTTAATAAGTAAAAATAAATAAATTTACTGAAATAAAAATTTATATCTCTTTGAGTGCTAAATGAAAAGTTTATTTACCTCTTATCGTGAAAAAGAAAACGTAAAATTTATTAATTCTTATGATAAAAAAAAAAGTTGGAAGTAGACTTGAAATCTTCAAATTAAAATTGATATTTTAAAATTTTAAATTAATATTTAAGTTAAAAAAAACAAAAGTGTAAATAAGAAAGGGTTAAGAAAATGTATCATGCAAAGTTTTATTATATTCATGAGAGATCAAAATGAGGTTGTGGATCACATAATTAAATGTCTGATATATGAGACTTTTAGTTCTATTTATTAGTAATTTTGTCGGTTTTGATTAGAGATTTGTTAGTTAAAAATTATAATAGATCTAAATTCTTTTAATTTATGAATTTATTATTGTAATAGCTTAAAATTATCTCTTTTCTACCAAAAAATATAATATAGAAAGTTAATAAAAAAGAGAGGAGATTTTGAAATGAAATTCAATAAAAATAGATAAAAGGTTTTGAAATGAGATTAAGTTTCCGAGATTTCATAATTTATTGAGAGTATATAAGAAATTAATAGATTAATTGAAAATATTAAATAGAAATAATTATTTAAATTTAATATATCTATTTTTTTTTTTTGAAGTAAAATACCGAGGCAGAAATTGCATTAAAGGAAAAAGCAAAACCAACAAACCCCATAGATACGTGTTTGTCTTTTCGGTCATTTGGGGAACAAACAAACAACTGTAAAGTAACAAACAATAAATAAAAAGGATAAGAAAACAAAAGCCAACGAAAGCAAGAAAAACTGCCTCGGTGCAGAGGAAAATGATTCATCAGCAGAAGGAGACCTTCCATCTTCTCTTCCAAATAGAAATTTTCCAAACCCGGAACTCTGATCATCTTCTAGTCTAGAGGTCGCAAGCAGTCGTCGATCAAGTCCCTTCAGGAAGCTGCAATGACCTTCGATCTTTGTCAACCATCTCAGCAGCTTTATAAGGTACATCTTCAACCCAGAATTGAGAGTTGGCCAGCTTAAAACCATTTTTAGCAATTGTATGAGCAACAGTATTTGAATCTCGATTTACATTATAAAAACCCAATTTTGACGGGTTAAAATAAACTAGAATAAAATAATAATAAATAATATCCAATCCATTTACAATAAATGGGCCTAAAGTCCGAATCAATACCCACTTACAAATCACAAAACAGATGACTCAACACCTAAACAGATGCCTAAAATATCCGTGGCCCAAACCTCAATCAGCCCAAAGTTTATTTAGCCCAAAGGGGCCCACAGCTCCAACAGTTTCAAACCTAGGATTTCAGAGAAAACCCTAGGCGCCGCAGCACCCTTCTCCATTGTGCCGCAATCTCCAAATTCCAACCACCAGTCACGCTTTATAGCCCGTCGTCCAGCCCTCATCTTCGCCGTAGATTTCGCCATTAACCTGCAAAGTAAGGAAAGAAATCGACAGAAAACAACAAGAATGGAAGATATGATTTTCTGTATTTATTTTTGATTTATTTTTCGGACTATAAAAGCCTTGATTTAATCTGCAAAAGGAGGATTTTTTTAGAGAGAAAAATATACACACAAAGAGATTATTTTTAAAAAAGGATACAAAACACAAAAATCAGTAGGTGGAAAGCAATGTCACAAACTCAGAGAAATAAAAATCGAGTTCACTGAGGTGATTTTCTTAAATTTCATATTGTTTATTTTATTATTATTTTTTATTTATCTATTTATTGCATATATAACCACCGTTTTAAAAAAAAAAGTAAAAGAGAGAGCGTTTACCCTCTAAGCGATCGATTCGGAGTGTTGGGCCTCGACCACCGTGCCGGCGCGTGGAGGCGCGTGGCTCCAAAACCAGCAATCGGAGTCTAGGCTAGAGGATGAACATTTCAGAGAATATTTCGAATTTTTTTTTCTAAACTGGGTGGAAATGAATTTTTTGGTAATAAAAATGGTTTATATAACTAAAACAGAACGATGTCGTTTTTCACTGGTAGGATCCGCGCGCCGACCCGATGACCCGACAAAGATCCGCGCGTTTTTTTATGCTAATGGTTTATTTATTTATTTAGTCCTTCCGCAATTCTATCATTTTTAAACCGGTCCGATTCGCATTTTCATATTTATAAAATTATCCCTGATAGTTTACTTTTATTACAATTTAACCCCTGGTTTATTTATAAATTATTATTTCTATTGTATAAATTATTATTATTTATTACTTAAATTATAAAAATTGGCATATTATTGTTTTATGTAATTTAAATTATTGTTTTATTTTAATTATATTTTATTTACGAGTTATTTTAATATCTATATACTATAATATATATTTTAAAATTTTTATATAATATTATATTATATCATATATTTAGTTAAAGTTATTTACAAAATATTCCGTTTATAATATTCTTTTTATATTTTTAAAATCATTATATATTTTTATACATTGTTTATATTATTTATATGTTGATAGTTAATTGTGTTGTTCATTATATTTGTCTAATCCTCATTAAATATTTGTAAATGACTTGATTATAAGAATTATTATTTGTTGCATTTTGTATGATATATTATTGTTTATATTAAATGTTAATGCAATCAGTAATTGCCTTTAATATGTATGTTGATAGTATATAAATACAATGTTGTTACATTGTTGTTATTTAAATAGAAAATCCATTTTGCAAAACTATCATTTTTTAAAAGTTTTTTTTTAAATAAGGCAATGTTTTGGTATTTAGAAATTAGGAAATAGTGTCCTAACGTCTTTGGGTTGCGATTTTCTGTTTGGTTAAATAACTAAATACCCTTTTCAAGTTTTGTAAATAATGAGATGATTTTGATTTCGAAGGTTCTTAAATATCGTGTCCTAACGTACTGGATGTGATGTTTATATTCCTTCGGAACAAGAAAGTCTCAAATTTTAACCTAGATTGCCCAAAGTTTTTTTTAGAAATCATATTTTTAAATAGTTTTTAAATTTCAAACATTTGGACATGATTCAATTGATTAGGTACCAATTTTTGGGCGTTACGAGGGTGCTAATCCTTCCTCGTACGTAACCGACTCCCGAACCGATTTTCTAGTTTTTTGTAGACCAAAATTAAATGTTTTAAAATAAAACGTTTTATAAGGTGATCTGATCACACCTAATAAAAAAAGATTGGTGGTGACTCCCATTTTCGTTTTTAAAAAAAGGTCGATCCCCGTTTTTAAATAATGATTTTTAAAATGGTTTTGACAGCTTGGCGACTCCACTGGGGAAATAAGAGAGTCAGGCCATAAAATTGATAATTTCATGTCCTTTTGTTCGATTTTAAAAATCTGGTTTAAAAATTATGATCCTTTTTATTTGCATGTGATTTTGTTTACATAAAATATCTTTGCATTGCATTTGCATGACCGCTATGGTCACCCTTAAGTGGGAACAAGAAGCTACTCCTTCGTGAGGTTTTCACCTTCGTGCAGGATAGTGAAACGTTTCCGGAATACATCCGTACTTATGTCTTCGTGAGGTTTTCACCTCCAATGCGACCATAGGGAAATGTATTCCCCGAATCGAACTCGATCCATATAAGCCTATAATGGGTGAGGATTGAGGAATTTCTTGGTTCGGGTACTTCAGTTTTAGAACTAAACCACATGTAGAAAACCTAAGGGCCTACCCTAGGTAGAATCATGTCAAACCCTAGTGGTCACCCTGATAGATTCTATGTTATTTATTTTCCTATGCTAATGGGTTTTCTTTTGTTTTGATTGCATTGCATTCCCATCATAGAAAAGAGGTGTTGATTTCAAATTTGATTACTAAATAGAAAAGTTGGTCATAAGAGAATGGATTTTTTTGACAAAGTGGATTATAATATGGTCATCTGAATATAGTCCAAGTGAATACAATAAGAGAAGACTGATAGTCCGTGGAGGAATACAAGACCTTATCACCCAAGGATTCAAGTTGACAAGACTATTCGAAGATTACCATGGCTTGACATTCTTGAAAAAGCTAACAAGTGAACAGGAGTCACAGTCCAGATCAAGCAAAAGGAGCTAGAGGAGGCATCTATTAGAAGTTTGCAAGACTTGACTTTTACGAAGAAGGGATTCATGTTTTCACTTGGACTATGAGGACAAGGCCATGTATGCGATCCGTTTTGTGTAAAGAAATTTATTTTCTAGTAAATTTTTTCTAATGTAACTGAATTCAGAGTCAATGTCTCTCTTTCTTTGCATTTGCATTACATCATATTTTACTTACTTTATATCTTATTCTGCGGTGCTAATTTATTGTGTTTATTTTTGTGCATGTCATTTCATATTTTAAGAGGTATCGATTAATGGTCAGTTTCTAAGTTAGAAAGCTGGTTATGGAGAACGGGTTCCTTCATAAAATGGAAGACAATGCAATCGTTCATATATAGTTAGAGCATAAACAATTAGAAAAAGAGGGTATGGATTCGTTTGAGCAAGAGATAAATGGGGCAGCGCTAGAATCCCTACCACTTGTGCCTCTTGATGTTGTTCTGATCAAAGCAGAATCAAATGCGAAGAAGATTGTACGACACCCTGTGGCAAGGCGTGATGTTGAAACTAAAGGGCAAAAGGTAACTATACTCATCAATCACTTCAAAGTGAGTGTGAGGAGTACGGATAAACATTTCTACCAGTACAGCGTTTCTCTTTCATATGAAGATGGTCACCCTGTGGACGGTAACGAAAGCGACTGAATGCATGAAACCTACAAGAATGATTTGGATGGAAAGAATTTCGCCTATGATGGTAGAAAAGGTTTATTTATTATAGGTCTGCTACCAAAAAATAAGTTTGAGTTTATTATTGTACTTGTGGATGTTGCACCTACCAAAAATAATGGAAATGCAAGCCCTGATGGCCAGAATAACTCAAATGGACGAGATTAAGAAGATCGTGTCATTCAAGAAATTGGTGGAGACATCTAGGATTGAAAGATGAGTTGTTGTGAACTTCTCGGCTCCTCATTGTAATCTAAACAACATTGCAAGGGAATTGATTCGTTGTGAGGAAATGAAAGGAATTCGTATTAATTCCCCAAAGAGATGAACTAGAATAGACACCTTTCACTTGTGGTTAGAGTTAAAAAAATGTTTGATACAATCTAAATTTCCTAAAGCTCGTAGTTCTTTCTTTGTCTGCCCCTTGATAGGAAAAATTCTGATCTTTATGGGCCATGAAAGCGGAAGAATCAACATTACATAGTGATGAACTTCTTATCGAACTTCTTGAAATAAGAGAGGAAAGCTTCATCATTCTTATGATCAAGTTAAGAGTCGAGATTACCTTATGAGTGAAGCAATAGTTTAGATTCAAGAGGTAGTTGATCATCTACAGATTTTGGAATCACAGGCTGATAGGTTGAGCATGAAGTATGAGCTACAGTCCGATCGTAGTCAAGAGCTAGCTCCATTGCTTGGGAAAATTAAAACTTTAGGACTTAGGGCGAAAGCTTATTTGTAGTCCATTTTATATATAAGAATTTGGTTTCTAATAAAGTCTTCTAAAAATGAAGTTGATCAGAATCGGTACCTCTTTGCATTCATGCATTCCCATTACATCGCATCATTTGCGTTAGACTTTTACAAAAGAATCCTAATTGGGTAAAAATATTTCAGAGTTAACTTGGAAAACATGGAGAAAAGGTTGGAAAGAATAGAACAAATGCAAAAACAGATGAAGAGGCAATTGACCGAGATTCAGCAAGAAATGCAGGAACAAATGTTAGAGTTCCAAGAGAATGTAATTTACCAGCTAACCCAGTTAATAGCCAAAGGACATGGAAAAAGGAGTGGCTCAGTGGACAATAGTAAGGATGACGAGGAAGACATCGTTTACTCTCCAATGGGTGTTAACCCAAGCAATGATCAAGCCAAACCGATTGTTCTGGTAGAAATGAAGGAAAGAGGAGAAGGGACCTCAAAAGCTCTGGAGAAGAAGGAACAGAAAACGAGTAATGCCGGAGGTGTAACTCTGAAAGGCTCCAATTTATGCCAATCCCCATGACATATATGGAGCTATATCAAATTTTGTTTGATGCACATGTGGTGTCCCTATTTTATTCGAAACCGTTGCAACCTCCATTCCCAAAATGGTATAACGAGAATGCCCAATGTGAGTACCACGCGGGAATAAAGGGCCACTCAATCGAAAACTGCAATACATTTAAAAAGTTGGTCGAAAGGTTTATTAAAATGGGAGTTGTGAAGTTCGATAATCCATCAAAACATGATCACTTTAATGAGGAAGTGAATGCAGTGATTGAAGGAGGAGACAAAAAAGTTGCTACTCCTTGAAGAAATCAAAGAGGGAATCAAAAAACAAAGTTTCCAAACCCTTGTGTAATTGGGAGTGTTTTGAATAATATGACTGTGGAAGAAATATTTGTACTTTTAGGGCTAATCTAGAGTAATGTTCAAAACAGGCTTGTTGTCTTGGGCCTAAAGGCAACAAGAACTCTTTTGTGAAATAGGCTTATGTTCAAAATTTTATTTCAATAAAATGCATCTTTTTGAATACATATTCTTTTATTCTTTACATTTCATAATGTACATTTTTCTTACCAATATTCTTTCATTCTTTACCACACTATCCAAATAATCATCCTTAGAATCATTTATTCTCCTTCGTACCTAGGTACCCAGATATCAACGTCATGAGCGACGTTGTTACTAATTCCCTTTTTGAACAAGATATGGGTCTAGGGGATCTAAGGACTTTGAAGATAACAGAGATTGTAATATATCTTCTGACTTGTTAAGAATGGCTTAGTAAGATGTAAAACAGACTTTACTTTACAAAGGGTCATTGGATATTGCGAGCCTAGAAAGGGGTAAAGATCGAAGCCTAGCTCACCACCAAAATAAGGCAAGACATTATTGAGTTGTTTTCAAGAATTCAAATATGTTTTCACACAATTATATCAGGACATGCCTTGGCTCATAAGGAGAAGGCTAAACATGAGGATTAAACATTGCCGATCTATATAGAAAGGGGTGATATTAGTTATGCCGAATATAACAAGATTCTTACGCCAACTCCAGTTCTTCATAAATTTTCCATATGGATGTGATGGGGCCAATCTTGTCAAAAACTTTTAACTAATATCGATTCATTGTCGTGGTCATCGTTTACTTCCCTAAGAGGGTGGAAGTAGCTTCATATGCCAATGTTACGAGGTCGAGGTTATTAAAAAAAAGATCAGATGCTAGCAAAGAATGCATAACTGTACAAAGTCAAAGTTTACAATTTGTCCAAAGATCAGGCAGCGTATCACTGTATAGCAAAAGTTGCCAAAAAAAAAGAAGGTGACTTAGACTTGTAAGGATTGGCATAAGAAACTATCTTTTACCTTCTGTCCCATTGAACGTCGGCCAGAACCTTCACTGGGGAAACATCTTGCCCATTATGGAATTGAAGCGTTTTTCCAATTGAATCTAATCGAAGAAGAGGTTAAAAGTTATCCATCATGGTCGGATGATGTGAGCTTACGACAAATAAGTTCATCCAAAAGAATTCCACAAGGGGAACCTAATGTTGAAAAATATTTTTCCTCTACAAAATGATTTTAGAGAAAAGCATATGCCAAACTGGGAAGGACTTATGTAGAGCATGTTCTAGATAAGCATTGATATTGATCAAGATGGATGGCGAAGACTTGCCTAATCTGGTGAATTCATGTTTGGTCAAGAGATATTTTACCTGAAAGAGGAAAGATCAAGGTGAAAACCCGTAAAGGGCGCCTCAAAACAAAAAAAAAAAAAAAAAAGAGAGGCCAAGGCGAAAACCCGCAAAGGGCATTTTGAGACCAAAGGGGCTTTGAGCTGAAAACCCGAAAAGGGCGGCTCAAAATTTGAATAAAAAGTGGGGCATACAGTAGTCTTGTTACATTTGAATTAACAATGAAGAAGTATGGTACGTCTTGGGGCATTGACAAAGTACTCCGGATCCCCTAAACACATATTGAGCTTAAAATGGTCCTCAAGAAGTTGGAACAAAGAAGCTCAAGCTGCGATATCTGGGGCACCTAGTTTTCCATCTTACTCCTTTTAAATTTTCTATCTTTGATTACTTTATTCTTTTCAAAGAAACACCTTAATCAACTTTCTTTTATAGCCTTTGCTATTTTTGCTTACTTTATTCTTTTTAAGATACACCAATCAATTTTCATTTATTGCTTTGGTTATCTTTGATTAGCTTATTTGTTTCGAGTAATGCTCCTGATTAATTTCTTTCTTGTCCATTGTTGTAATCTTTTTCAAGCATTTTATATTGAAATAATGATTTATGGACTAATAACATTTTCATAAAATGAGTTTCGCATATTACTCTGGAAGCTTCTACATAGCATGAGAATCTGAAACAGGACTATTGTTCAGAACTCACCAAGCCTAAGGGATTGAAAACATGGAAAAATGATTATCTCTTTAGATTCTTATTGGATAAGACAATTTTGCTGGTGGTACCACATTGGCAAATGACGAACAAGGTCAATCCGAGTGTAAAAGAGGATCATTGTCGGGATACCCTACATCCATTCAGACACATACATCCGGGTCAAGATGCCTGGGAATGGTGTAATGATTGAAAGTGATACAAGTTACAGACCTCAGGTGGTATGGGAGAAACCAAATATCGTTCCCCTGAAGTTGCAGTGGGAGATACCAACTTCATGTCCTGAGGTTCAAATGGGGTTGACTCAGAAATTACATTGGGACAAGCTGGTCAAGCAAAATGTGATTAATGAACAAAATGAAGAACAAATGAGTGATAACACCTAGAGTAGGAATCATACTCATAACATTTTTGTATCATAGCAAATTTCATTAGGTGCATTTGATTCATTCCAATCATTGCCTTCTAATCCTAATCATTTTAATATTGCATTCATGTCACTCATAATACATGAAACTGAGTCTATAGGATATGTCATTCAGTAGACAGTGTAGCGATATAGGTGAAGTTTCAGATCTTATCTTCCTGAAGTTGCAGGAAGCGGATCAAAAGACACATTTAGTCTTATCTCTCTGAAGTTACAGTAGAGCAGATTGAAGAAAGTAAAAGATCTTATCTTTCTAAAGTTGTAGGAAGCAGATCAAATATGTTTTAGTCTTATCTTCATGAAGTTGCAGTGGAGTAGAGTAAAAATGGAAGATTTTATCTCCCTGAAGTTGTAGTGGAGCAAATCAACCACAGAAGATCTTATCTTCCTAAAGTTGTAAGAAGCAGATCAGAAGACATTTTAGTCTTATCTCCCTGAAGTTACAGTGGAGTAGACTGAAAACAGAAGATTTTATCTCCCTAAGGTTGCAGTGGAGTAAATCAAAAACTGAAAATCTTATCTTCTTAAAGTTGTAGGAAGCAGATCGAAGGCGTTTTAGTCTTATCTCCCTGAAGTTGTAGTGGAGTAAATTGAAAATAGAAGATTTTATCTCCCTGAGGTTGCAGTGGAGCAAATCGAAAATTGAAGATCTTATCTTCTTAAAGTTGTAGGAAGCAGATAAGAAGACATTTTAGTCTTATCTCCCTGAAGTTGTAGTGGAGTAGACTGAACACAGAAGATTTTATCTCCCTGAGGTTACAGTGGAGCAAATCAAAAACTGAAGATCTTATCTTCCTAAAGTTGTAGGAAGCAGATCAGAAGACATTTTAGTCTTATCTCCCTGAAGTTGTAGTGGAGTAGACTGAAAACAGAAGATTTTATCTCCCTGAGGTTGCAGTGGAGCAAATCGAAAACTAAAGATCTTATCTTCCTAAAGTTGTAGGAAGCAGATCAGAAGACGTTTTAGTCTTATCTCCCTGAAGTTGCAGTGGAGTAGACTGAAAAAAAGAAGATTTTACCTCCCTGAGGTTGCAGTGGAGCAAATCGAAAACTGAAGATCTTATCTTCCTAAAGTTGTAGGAAGCAGATCAAAAGGCACTTTTAGTCTTATCTCCCTGAAGTTGTAGGGAGCAGACTGAAGAAAGAAGATCTTATCTTCCTGAAGTTGTAGGAAGTAGATCAAAAGAAAATTTTAGTCTTATCTCCATGAAGTTGTAGGGAGCAAACTGAAGATAAAAGATCTTATCTTCCTGAAGTTATAGGAAGCAGATCGAAAAGTATTTCCCTGAAGTTATAGGGAGTAGACTGAAGACAAAAGATCTTATCTTCCTGAAGTTGTTGGAAGCAGATCGAAGACCATTTCAGCCTTATCTCCCTGAATTTGTAGGGAGCAGACTGAAGATAGAAGATCTCTTCTTCCTGAAGTTGTAGGAAGCAGATCGAAAAGCATTTCAGCCTTATCTCCCCGGGTTGTAGGGAACAAATCGAAGACGTAAGATCTTATCTTCCTGAAGTTATAGGAAGCAGATCGAAGACACCAACAGATCTTATCTTCCTGAAGTTGTAGGAAGTAGATTGAAGACTCTTTCAGATCTTATCTTCCTGAAGTTGTAGGAAGCAGATCAAAGACATCAATTTGGCATTCTTGAAATTACAAGAAGCAGAATAAAGCTAGCAGACTTACTCAAACCAAGATGAAGTTCCAATACCGTTGAAGTTGCAGTGGGGTTGGAATCATTTGAAAAAGACTAAGGATCAAGAAGTCGGGGCTTGGCCAAGACCGGTCAAAATTGGTCCTTTTATAGTCTTTGCTCTATTCTCGTTATACGACAATGAGCAAAGAGGGGCAACTGTAAGAGCCCAATTTTGACCGGGCTAAAATAAACTAGAATAAAAAAGTAATAAATAATGTCCAATCCATTTACAATAAATGGGCCTAAAGCCCAAATCAATACCCACTTACAAACCACAAAACAGATGACCCAACATCCAAACAGATGCCCAAAATACCCGTGGCCCAAACCTCAATCAGCCTAAAGTTTATTTGGCCCAAAGGGGCCCCTAGCAGCAATAGTTTCAGAACTAGGGTTTCAGAGGAAACCGTAGGCACCGTAGCACCCTTCTCCATTGCGCCGCAATCCCCAAATTCCAGCCACCAGTCACGCTTCATAGCCCGTCGTCCAGCCCTCATCTTCGCCGTAGATGTCGCCATTAACCTGCAAAGTAAGGAAAGAAATCGACAGAAAACAGTAAGAATGGAAGACATGATTTTCTATATTTATTTCTAATTTATTTTTCGAGGCTATAAAAGCCCCGATTTAATCTGTAAAAGGGGATATTTTTTTAGAGAGAAAAATATACACACAGAGAGATTATTTTTAGAAGAGGATACAAACACAAAAATCAGTAGGTAGAAAGCATTGTCACAAACTCAGAGAAATAAAAATCGAGTTCACTGAGGTGATTTTCTTAAATTTCATACTGTTTATTTTATTATTGTTTTTTATTTATCTATTTATTGCATATATAACCACTGTTTTGAAAAAAGTAAAAAGGGAGAGACGCTTACCCTTCGGAAGCAATCGGATTCGGGAGTGTTGGGCCTCCGGCCACCGGCCGTGGAGGCGCGTGAGGCGCATGGCTCCAAAACCAGCAATCGGAGTCTGGGCTAGAGGATGAACATTTCAGAGAGTATTTTAGATTTTTTTTTTTCTAAACTGGGTGGAAATGAATTTTTTGGTAATAAAAATGGTATATATAACTAAAAGTAAGCACGTCGTTTTTCCTTTGGTAGGATCATAGGCACGACCGATGACGAAAAAAGTTCCACGATTTTTTTTGCTAATGGTTTATTTATTTATTTAGTCCTTCCGTAATTCTATCATTTTAAATCGATCGATTAGATTTTCATATTTATAAAATTAACCTGACGGTTTACTTTTATTACAATTTAACCCTGGTTTATTTATAAATTATTATTTCTATTGTATAAATTATTATTATTTATTACTTAAATTATAAAAATTGGCATATTATTGTTTTATGTAATTTAAATTATTGTTTTATTTTAATTATATTTTATTTACTGAGTTATTTTAATATCTATATACTATAATATATATTTTAAAATTTTTATATAATATTATATTATATCATATATTTAGTTAAAGTTATTTACAAAATAGTCCGTTTACAATATTCTTTTTATATTTTTAAAATCATTATATATTTTATACATTGTTTATATTATTTATATGTTCATAGTTAATTGTGTTGTTCGTTATATTTGTCTAATCCGCATTAAATATTTGTAAATGACTTTAGTATAGGAATTATTATTTGTTGCATTTTGTATGATATATTTTTGTTTATATTAAATGTTAATACAATGTAATTGCCATTAATATGTATGTTGATAGTATATAAATACAATGTTGTTACATTGTTGTTATTTAAATAGAAAATCCATTTTTGCAAAACTATCATTTTTTTAAAAGGTTTTTTTTTTAAAAAAAATAAGGCAATGTTTTGGTATTTAGAAATTTGGGAAATAGTGCCCTAACGTACTGGGTTGTGATTTTTTGTTTGGCTAAATAACTAAATACCCTTTTCAAGTTTTGTAAATAATGAGATGATTTTGATTTCGAAGGTTCTTAAATATCGTGTCCTAACGTACTGGATGTGATGTTTATATTCCTTCAGAACAAGAAAGTCTCAAATTTTAACCTAGATTGCTCAAAGTTTTTTTTTAGAAATCATTTTTTAAATAGTTTTTAAATTTCAAACATTTGGACATGATTCAATTGATTAGGTACCAATTTTTGGGCGTTACGAGGGTGCTAATCCTTCCTCATATGTAACCGACTCCCGAACCGATTTTTTGATTTTTCGTAGACCAAAATTAAATGTTTTAAAATAAAACGTTTTACAAGGTGATCTGATCACACCTAATAAAAAAAGATTGGTGGCGACTCCCATTTTCGTTTTTAAAAAAAGGTCGATCCCCGTTTTTAAATAACGATTTTTAAAATGGTTTCGACATACATGTTGAAATAAAATAGAAATAAAATTAATGGCCATTATTCTAGTATCTTCAATAAAAATTCCAATCACAGATCTATCCGTGACCCCTCTATGAGCCTTCATTATAGTCATTCTAGAGTCCCCCTCAACCATTATGTAACACCCCAGATTTTAGGGCTGGAAGTTTTGAGTTTTGTAGTTAGGGTTAGTGAGAATGTTGCGCTATTGTGTTTGGTTGTGCGTTTAAGTGGCAGAAGGGGTATGTTGATTTAGTGGTTGAGTAATTGTTATTGAACCTCAAGATTTTGGGTTCAAGTTTTTGTTTGAGTGTTTTGGATAAGTATTATTATTTTGTTTTGTTTGTTAAATAGTAGTTTTGTTTTAAGTTAAATTATTTAACCATTTATATTTTATTTTTATTCTTTTTATTTTTTCTTTCTTTCTTCTTTTCTCAGGACGTCTTTTCTTCCTCTTCTTGGGGTTTCTTTTCTTTTTCTTTTAAAAACGATTTTTGCTGGCGAATTTTGGGAGAATTTCGCTCATTGTCGTCGAGTTAGTGCCGGGGCGTTGTTAATCGTGAATCAGGTGTGGGATTCAAACTTATTTTAATATATTTGCGTATTGTGGATTTACTGTGGAATTCGACAATCTTTTTGTGTGTTTCAGAAACTGAGCAATTGAGGCTCGTGTTGTCTATAACCTCTTGGAATCTAGTGTGTTATGATTAGAGGTCGATATAATGACTAGAAAAGCTTGATTTTCAGGCTATTTGTAGGTGTTTTCGTGGCCACACGGACGTGTGCCGGTTCACACAGCCGTGTGGAATTAAGAATTAGGTTTTTTAGGCAAAATTTGGTGCCACACGGTTGTGTGGCCGATTTAGGGATTTTTGTCGATTCATACACGACCGTGTCCCTTGGGCACACGGACGTGTTTGTTTGGAAATTAGAGATTTAGTGTTTTGGTGCCACACGGCCGTGTCTGGTGGGCACACAGGCGTGTGAAACCCTCACATGGTTGTGTCTGCCCTATACTATATTTTAGCACAATTGGTCAGTGAGTTACACGGTCTGTTCCCACAGTCATATCCCTGGTCCACACGGACGTGTGCTCAGTCACACGATCGTGTGTCCCTTTTCACACAAGTGTGTACCTCAGCCACATGGCCGTGTGCCCCTCTTCACACGGGCGTTTGGCCTTCCACACGGCCTGAGCATTTCTACACAGCCAGAGTACACGGCCATGTGGTCCTAAGGAACTTATTTTGGTTCTGTGTGTTTTTGATCTGAAAATGTGTCTGTGTGCTTTAACCCTTAGCTAAGCTTTAGTAAGGGTATTTAAGCTTTAGGGTTGGATGGGCCTTTCGAGGTCCTATGTCGTGTGTTTTGGTTGGATGAGCTTAATCAACTCTTATGGGGTGTTGCGAAAAGAAGGGGACTATTTACGATTTGACGGAGAGGTGTGCAATTTATTTGGATGGGTGGGTTTTAGTACTTGACTGCATTCATGTGCATCTATTTACGTGTAAGATTATCTGTATGTAGTCCACATATATGGTGTGTAGGGTTGGACAACTATGTCGTGTGTTTTGTTGAGTAATCAACTCTTATGGGGTGTGTGAACTTGGGTGGGTTTTGTGCACATGTGCATCTATTTACATGTGTTGAGGCGTTGGTTTCGTGTTGGTATTTGTTGGTTTCGTGTTGGTATATCTGTAAATATTTTTACCTTGATTTGTCATCTATAAGTATGTTGAGTTCTCTGAATCTATAAGTATGTTGTTATTTGTTTGAACTTTTGGAAACCTAGAAATGCATGAAAATGGAAATGAAAATGGAAATGAAAAAAAGAACATAAACTTTGACCCAATAACGAACACTCGAAATGTGGCTGAAGATGCCACCTAAGGCCTAGGAAATGGCCCAAATGCAAGAGGTTTTGGGCCTGAGTTTGAGTCATCTAGGAAACAAATAAAAGAAATAAAATTTTGTCTCCATGGTGGAGGGTTGGACAGCACAAGGGGAGGAGTTTCCATTCAATAAAAACTCTTGGCTAATTAGGAGATTTGATGGAGTTTCATATTGATAAAACTAAACCTTATCACAAGTGAAGAATTGGCTAAATTAGGGACTCTAAAGCTAATAGATTTATTAAAGAAAGAAAAGAAAAGAGCCATTCTCTTTTCTTCCACATCTTGCCGAAATACCCAAGTGAAAGTAGCAACAATCTTTTCTCTTCTCTTCAACCGAAATTCCCTTGTCAAAAACTCTCTCCATCTTTTTCTTTCTTTTCTTCTACTAATCAATCACAAAAGCTAAAGCTTTGAGATCCACAATAGTGCCATAGCCGAATAGCATAAGGGATCTTTCGGGATTCGAAAACAAGGTAAGTACCCCATTATACAATCGGCAAAAAGATTCCCTCCTTGATTAAGTAATAGATCAAATCTAACAAGTGATTTCGGCAGGAATTTGAAATAAAGATCAACTTCGGGATTTGAGGTAAGTGAATCTATACATTAGGCCAAGGCCAAATCTCGATCAATTAGATCAAACTAATCAAAACTAATCTATTAGGAGATCTAGGAAGTTGTAGAATTCAAGGAAAAAGGGAGGTGAAGTTTCGGGATTTTAAAATCCATAAGGTAAGTCCCTAAAGGTATTCGCCAAAGTTATGTGATTATTAAGATTAGATCGTAATTATTAAAAGCGAAAACTAATTTATGTTGAGGTTTCAAGGTTGGCGAATATCAAAGGAAGGAAAACAAAGATTAGGATTTGAATAAACATTAAATCGGCATCAAAGGTAAGCCTCTTTACAAATCCTACTAGGATTTGGATACTATAAGCCAAAATAGAATTTATGCTAAGTAATATTTGATCAACCAAATGTAGGAATTAGGATCTAAACGCTAGATCTTGCTTTGAAATCTCAAGGAATCGCTAAACAAATCGGTGTGTATTCCACACTATTCTTAATAGTTTTATGGTTTAAATATGCTATATATGCTAATGTGAAAGTGAAAGAAAGTGGCTAAAGTGCCATATTATGGTACAAAGTGCTAAGGTACGTTTCCTACTTCTACTAGGATTTGAAATAAATGTTATACAAGTGAAAAGTGATGTGAAAGTAAAATAAAAATATGTTATGCATGATATTTGTAATTTGGGGCATTGGGATTTATGTGAAAGGGAAGAAGGTGTTGACTACGGTCTCACCAACGTTATAAGTGAAAGTGATGACTTGGTCTCACTAAGTGATTGTGATGACTTGGTCTCACTAAGTGAATGTGATGACTTGGTCTCACTAAGTGGTAACCGGTTACATTACACGATGGTGGCTATGCCACAATATTATCGATGGGCGATGAGCACGCCGATTGCAATGACGCCTTCGATGGAGTGTAGCGGAAGGAGGGTTGACTTAGTAGTCCCCACGTTATGCAAAGTTGAATGCTTGGTGGAGTGTAGCGGATGGCTTATAGGTTGGGTTCGGGTTTGCATCATGATTTTGAATTTTTTTGTATGCATATGATTTTTATGGTGTGCCTAATTCTATTATGTTTAGTGTTGGTTACACACTGAGTCTATCGACTCACCCCGTTGTGGGAATATGTTTGGTGATGGCGATAATGGACCGGACGGCAGAACTTGTGGTGGCCATGATCGACTTGAAGTTCATTTAATTTGAATATTTATTTTATTTTAAAATCTTGCATAATTTATTATTTTGGGTTTCATTTTATGTAATAAGGCCACCGTGATTTAATTTTTATTTCTACTATAATTACTATGTTATGAGTTTAGGGCTTTATAAAGAGTAAGCCCACTTAATATGAAATGAGTTTAAATATTTTGTCACTTGAAATAAATGGGTTTTGTTATAAAAATAAATTTGTTTTCAACTCAAGCCCAACCCACAACGAGCTATCTTCCAAAACTCAAAATTTTCAAAATATTCAATGAATTTGGACCGAGTTACTTGAGGAACCTACGAGATCGATCCATTCTCGTGGTAGGGTTTGGGGTGTTTCATTTGGTATCGAGTCAGGTTCAAACTCTCGGCACTGTGGCTGAGGCCCAAAACGTTTTTAAAATAAGGCCAAATGAGTTTTATGAAAGTATTTTTACAAATAAGCAGTATAAAGACATGGCCCTAAGTCTCCGACCCATGATCCACCTGTAAGTACCCCTAACTCTATGTGTGATTACGTGATTTATATAAGGGTAGAATTGACATGGAACGTAGAATAGTATGATAGGAACTTGAACCCTAGGATTAGACTACACAAACACAAATACATAAGATTTAAGGCACTAAACCAACCTATGACTAAGTCAATTAAGCTAGGGTGTAGCAACCATGGTACGCATGTCAGGAGTGGATCTGAAGAGCTTGGTATTTAAGCGGTCCTAGTGACTCACCTCCTCTTCTTGAATCCTACCCAGTGCGTAGCCGGTTCACCCTAACCTAGAAGACTTAAGGTGTGGCAACCCTCATGACGCATGTCTAGGAATGGTTTGGTGGGAGCTTGGTATTTAAGCGATCGCGTGACTCACCTCCTCTCCACTCGAATCCTGCTCAGTGCGTAGCTTTGGTTCACCCCGACCAAGACGGCTCGGTCATAGGCTAAACTCAATAACTAAAACCCGAAAGGAATTAGCCATTTTTTAACACTTAATAATAAAATTCTTAAATCACTTTCCTTCTCTCATCCTTAATTCACGAAAACTATTTACATACACAATTATCTTGAAAAATTTTGATCCAAAAAAAAAAAATTACAAAAATGCCCTTAGTGGTAAAATTACCAAAGTACCCTTGGTTTATAAAATGATTCCACTACTCAACAGTTTCACCAAAATTTTATTACTTTATAAACATTCCAAAAAGCCCTAACTTGTAAAATATCAAAATACCTTGATTTATGGAAAATTACAAAATTGCCCCTAATTTACAAAATTACCAAAATGACCCTGATTTTCAAAATTTTTGCAACATTCTCCTTTTGAAGGAACAATTTTCGAAAAGAACCCTCAGAGTTTTCCCACTTTTGAAATACCACTGATTTATTAAATTTTACAAATTTACCCTGATTTATGAGAAATTACCAAAATACCCCTGAGGTTAAAAAAAAAAACTACCGAAATAACCCCAGATTTAAAACTTTTTCCCAAATTACCCTAGACTTCAAAATTTTCAAAAATAATTTTGACAAAAACACCAAGGAACGTTTTTATTCTAAAAAAAAAAAATTTACGAAAATGCCCCTGTAGGATAAAACTACGAAAATACCCCGGGTAGAGGAAAACAACAACAACAACAAAAACTACAACGTTTCTCACGAATGAGCGAAAGTTCATACTTGTTTGATGGATGAGCGAATGAATGGAAAAGACTGTGTGTTTGCATGAATCTGAAAGAACCACTCTTAAATCCCTTTCCATAAAACTTCTTCACGATAAATAAGTGGAACAAAGACTAATCCATAAAATTTCTTAATCGATTTCAACGCTAGAAAATGAGTTCTAGAGGACGCGATTCGTCAAGGACGCAGTAGAGGAAGAATAAGCGTGTCAAAACCCGTTAGATCGGTCAAGGTTTCGACAATGAGTTACCACCGCCACCACCACCCCCATTTGTTAATGTCGGCGTGAGGCTCAGACGGGGATGAGGTGTGTCATGAGCCATGTTACGAGTATTAGAAATGGTGGTGGTGGCGGGTGGAAATCGAGAGCTCGAAAATCATGCCTGAGCGACTCGAGCCAACCAGGGGCCTAGGTGTTTCGTGGAGTGTCGGTGTGGCACCAGATCTGTAAGTATTGGATGGAAGCAATCGGCGTATTATGGATGAACTCGACGACCCACGAGGAGAAGTTGAAAGGAATGGTAGCCACATTACGTGATGAAGCATACCAATGGTGGCTAAGCTGTTCGTGATGGTGCCACGACGGAGGATCGACATGGGAATATGCTAAAGAGGCATATCGGAAGAAGTATGTCGAAGACTCGGTATATTGATGAAGCGTGAAAAGCTTTTCTAGGACTAGTTCGAGGAACAAATCGATGGCGGCATATGAAATTTGAATTTACGAGGTTAAGTCGATATGCTCGAGGAGTAGTCGCGTTGAACATGAACGCCGTGTCCGTTTGAGGACGGATTGAGGATGACCTAAGGTTGTTAATAGCTCCACATCGGAGAGGGAGTTCTCACGTTGGTTGAAAAGGCTAAAGTAGTGAAGGAATCAAGGACTCGACTAGGCGAATTCGCGAGGAATAGACCCAAGAGAGGTTATGGATCGTCGGAAATGTGCGAAAAGGCCCAGGCGAGGGTCAAAGGTCGACAAGTTGATACCAGAGGCGATGTCGTTCTTGTGATTATTGTGGAAGGAAGCACTCGGTGAGTGTTGGAAAAGATAGGAGCATGTCTTAAATGTGGGTCTAAGGACCATATGCTCAAGGACTGTCCAAAGATATCGGATGATGATGACCAAACAACACGTAATGTTAATCAGGTTTGGTAGGGGAGGACAAAGCTGACCTCAACGAGGTCGAGGTTGAATAACGAGTTAATAATCTTTGGCAGAGGGCGTGGCGGAGGTGCCACCAATGTCCGAGGCAAGCAGTAGGGTTTGGTTTATGCGGTTCGTCGTAGGGAGGATGAAGGCAGGCGGACGTCATAACTTGAGACGTTCCTCATTCATAGTAAACCCTATTATGCTTTAATTGATGTGGGCTCGACCCATTCTTATGTTGCTGTAGTGTAGTTGAGACACTAGGCCTAGACTCGAACTTTCGGATAAAGAGATGACGGTAGTAAGCCCATTAGGTCAAACGATAGTGGTAAATAAGATCTTCGGAATATACCCTAGAAATTCAAGGGTGAGCTTTGGTGACTTAATGGAATTACCCTTGAGAATTTGACCTTATACTTGGTATGGATTGGTTAGTAGAACATCGAGCCGTGTTGGATTGTGCGGCTAAGCGAATGGAACTAAGAACCCCGAGGATGAGGTGGTCATTATGATAGGAGAAAGAAGGAACTATTTGACTAATGTAGTTTGGTGCTTAAAGGCGGAAAGGATGGTGCGTAAAAGTGCGAGGCGTTCTTAGCCTTTGTAAGTGCATTGGATGGAAATGAGGAGGGTGTCAAAGTAGTCGAGCGGTAAGGGACTTTGAGGATGTGTTTCGGAGGAATTACCGTGAATACCCCAGGATAGAAGTTGAATTTGGAATAGACTTACTATCGTGAACAGCGCTGTGTCGATTGCTCCATACCGAATGGTGCCAAAGGAGTTAGTGGAGCTTAAGGCTCAAATCCGGGAATTATTGGATCGAGGTTTATTCGCCGGATGTGTCTCCATGGGGAGCACCGGTCTTGTTTGTGAAGAAGAAGGGCGGAACTATGCGAATGTGCATAGACTATAAATCAATGAATAAGTGACCATCAAGAACAAGTATCCCTTGCCAAGGATCGATGACTTGTTCGATCATTTGAAGGAGCCGCAGATGTTCTCGAAGATCGATTCTGATCGGGATACCATCGGTTGAAGGTGAAGGAGGCGATATCCATAAGACCGCTTTTAGGACAAGATATGGTCACTTTGAGTTTGTGGTAATGCCGTTTGGGTTGACAAATGCTCCGGTAGCGTTCATGGATATGATGAATCGAGTGTTCCAACCTTACTTAGACGGGTTTGTTGTGGTATTCATCGATGATATCTTGGTATACTCCAAGTCGAAGAGGAGCATAACGAGCATCTCCGAATTGTGTTACAAGTATTAAGGAGAAGAAGCTTTATGCCAAATTCAGCAAGTGTGAATTTTGGCTTAGAAGTTGCTTTCTTAGGACACGTGGTGTCTGCTGAGGAATAAGTGGATCCTAAGAAAATCGAGCGGTGTTGGATTGGAAACCACCTAAGTCGGTGGCGCGAGATTAAGTAGTTTCTTAGGGTTGGCGGCTATTACGAAGGTTCGTGGAAGGATTCTCGTCGATAGCAGCGCCATTAACAAAATTGTTGAGGAAGGAAATACCCTTTGTGTGGACGGATAAACAAGAGAGTTTTGAAAAAC